>CM056719.1:48773400-49035124 GCA_029844215.1 Przewalskia tangutica
CTAAAATATACTTCCTTCGCCTCTTTTACAAAGAAATGATCCACTATACTGCGCCATTGTACTGTCAGCTTCTCTCTTTACTAAAATAAGTGGGCTACCTTTGTCACTTTGCGAGCATTAACATTCTCGGCGACCCGACCAAATGGTACGGCACTGCCGACATTGGCGAGCGCTCAAACGACCAAACAAATGGTGCGGGCTCATCGATCCACGAGGATATCGTACCTCGAACTCTTACCCGCAGTCGTCGGCAGGTTCAAACTGGAGTTACTATCACTAACGTAGTCCTCATTAGCGGGAACACTGCGGATGGATCTCAGATACTTTCGTTTCTGATATCGAAAGAGCCCAGGATAAATCTTGCCTCCTAAGTCGGACGGCAAAGCTAACACATAGGCAGCAGCTTTATCAGCCGCATGAACTGAAAGGGCCCCGAAGTAACACGGGGCTAAGTTCTCTGTCATACCAAACTCGTCACACCACTAACCGCGATCTGCTGGAAGCAAGCTGAACAGTATGCGAACGCGCAGCTTGTCGAACCAATCGGCGAAGCAGCTTACACTTCACATACACAAGGCTTGTAAGGCGATGTCGAACAGAAATGGTAGCTTAAATACTTCCTCCACGAGAAACAACCGTCCCGGCCCCATAAAATACCACTTGTTTTGGCGAAGTGAATGCGGTCGAGACCGCGAGTTCAACCTTGCACGGCAAAACCTCGGAAAAGAAGCGGTAAGTAACTGGGTTCCATGCGTCTTAAGGTGTGAAGTAGGCACGCCGTGCCGACCTGGCGGCACACCGATAACTTCGACGCCGCAGTAGAGTGCGGTCGGCCGAAGAACGATGAGGCTGCTGTCGACGAACGCACGGCTAGTCCGAGCGCGTCCACGAACTGCGTGCGGCCCAGTTAGCTAACGGGCTAACACCCTCATGACCACAACCTGGCGGGACCCGCGCGGCGACCCGCACTTTGAGCCTCACAGCGGGTTGACCCATGGCGTGGCCCTCAGCCAGGCACGTAGCCTTAGCGCAGCTAAGCTCCACGATCAGGAACAATCTCATGTGTGTTTGAAAACCTGGCCCAGTGCTTCTTAGCTTCGACTACACTTTCATTCCACGCTCACTAGGGACTGTCGACATAACTGCGTCTGCATATACACTTCAGGTGAGTCAAACATAACATACACCTTTTCGAGATGGCCCCTGCCTCTGAGTCTTTCACGTAAAAAAAAGCTCTAATTCCTTGCAGCCTACTATCACGAAATGTTACTGATTTAAGCAACAGTGATCTAATCACGACTAACACCTTTATTTATCGAATATAGCACTTAAGGTATACTACGCATATCGCAGCATCACGATCCTACAGGGTTAGATATATCTATATCTGCCATCGCAATTCGTTTCAAATCAAACTTTGCCCATTGAAACGGCATGGCTAAGAAGATGTGGCTTACCGCCCAATCTGAAGGCTAAGTCCTCCTACGAGGACACTCAAACACATGTACGCGACGCGAAATCGACAAGTACCAACTAAAAAACGACTGCATTCCGGGATGGCGTGTCGCCTGTAATAACCGGAAATACAGGTCGACGGCTCTGCACGTACTCAGCGTCCACGATATCCAGTGAACCGCTCTGCGGCTGTGGCGGTGCGTAGCTCAGTCTCTTTGGTGGCGACTTGCCTCGAAAGAGATTACAAAAGGACGCTGGCGCTCTGGCACTCCTGCCGTCGCCCGTTAACGAGTACGATCTGCGACACCGGCTGTTCAACGTAAGCGTGCGGGCCATTGCCGAGTATTGAAGGAAATTCTTTCTTTACTTGGCCTCTTTTAGATGATCCTCGAGACTGCGGCGGTACGGCGGTATACTCGGTAGCCGTCATAGCTAATGTGAGGTCGCTGCTGCGATTTAAATTCTCTGTTCTGATGCAGTAGGCTGAAGGTTGAAATGTCATGGCATGATGAAAGCTATGGCCATTTGTCTTAAGCTTCTTTGGGAGCTAGTGGCGTCATGAAAACTCCCGAAATAAGAAGCACCACTTTGAGAGGTGATGATTGGGCTGTGCCCACGTAACCCTGCACGCGTACTCTACTCGCGGCTCCTCAAGTGCACTTGCCCTCACTGGGCAGTTGCCTCGGAGGCATAGCGGTAAGGGAAAGAAATCACGTTAGAGGTCGAGGCTGAACCTGATGCAGTCTACAGAGCCGCGATCTGGAGTGAGAAGAATGAAACCCGATCACTAAAATATCCACATAGCCTCACGATTGGTGTGAGTGCCTGACAGCGAAGTAATCAAGACTCTCTTGGATTACGATTGCAGAACACTTTCAGGATCTAAGCGCTCACAATACCACTTTTTGTCACGACCGGTCAGGGCGTGGTAGTGATGCTTCTACCCGGGCACCTGGTGATCTGAAATCCAGTGTCGTCGAGCAGAACGTAAAGCGATCAAGACATATTATGAAATATGAAACAATAATACGAGAAAAACTTGCGCTTCGGCATATATATAAATGTCAACTTTTTCAACGACAGTTTAATCCTTTTTACAAACCACAACAGCGATTACTACGGACCTCTACGAATGATATGACAACCGTGGCGGGGCGGGGCCCCATGAACACGAATGTAAACACTTACTGACGGGGACTATACATTGATAAGCCTCGAAAGCGGAGCTTCCCAATCTTTGGCCCGTGACCACGAGAGCTAGGATCAGCGGCGGTGTACCTCGACTGCGGCGTGAGCCGCGGCCCAGAAGGATCGATCTGCAGCCCAGAGTATGTGAAACTAAAAAATACGTAAATGAAATCATAATAGTCTATAAAGCGAGAAAGCATGTATGATAAGCAAACTACGATTCCACAAATAAGCGATCCGAGTCGAGGACTCGCGCCTCCAAGTTATCACAATAAACAATGCAGGGCAAATGCGAAGGCATGGCCAGGCTACTAAGACCACGATTACCAAAATACCACAAAGCGTATCCGAGGTCTTTCTGACGCACCGCATGTCGAAGGCGGCCACTCGCCGCGCAATATCCGATGTCGCGGCGTCTATCCACGGAACTCTCGCGACTCGCGCATGGGTCCACGCGGACCCGCGTGAGGTATTCCTCGAATCGTGGTCCCAGGCACTTTGAGGTATACCCGCGTCGGCGACTAACCCTCGGTATCGCCTAGGCTCCGCAACCAGCGTAGTCTCGAAGACCGCAAAGTCTCGGCCAGGCGCAGAATCCCCGCGTCGGGCTAAACACCGGAATGATCAATCCGGAGCTCACCGTGACTCGCGTAGTCACGAGGACCGCATAGCCGTAAAGACCAGCAAGCGTGGCAAGCCCTCGGTATAATAAGTCGAAGGGTATGTGATACAATAATAGTACAACGGGCTTAACGTTTAACAACGTAAGCCTGACAAGAATGACCCCTTACATCACGATCACACAAGATACTAACACACGTAGCATCCTAACATTTTCACTTATCTCATCAACAAGAAAGTATTTACAAGGCTATCTCAAACCAAAGACAATCAAGTTATTCACACAAGGTACTTTAAGCTAACAAGTTCGGGTATCTACCCACAAGTACTTCATACATTAAATCTTTTAAAAGATCAGTTGCTTTCACATAAGTCACCTGATACCGTAGTATAAAATAGAGTATTGTCTTTTTAAATAAACCAAAACACTTTACCTTTGTAAAATCAAGCAATAACATTACTTTCCAAGCGTCCAAGTTTGCCTAATTTCAAATGTTCACGTTTCTTATTTTAGAAAGGTTTAAATAGTTCATAGTCTTATTCATTTAAGAATATAATTCTCTTTTAAACAATCGAGAAACATAAGTCTTATATGTGAGTAGGATATTCTTGTTTATAACAATCTTATTACAGATCGTGATCTAGGAAATATCGTTTGTCTCGTCTTAGCTTATGCGGATGGAAGTTTCTCTTGTTTTAATAATACTTAATTAAATCAAAACATTTCCTTTTATTAGCAGCTATGATGGTTTGTCGATGCATTCGATTTAGAAATCGATAAAACATTCTTAAGCGTTATACCTAACTTCCCGTAAAGCTAGTATAACTCTTAAGTTTTTCAAAAACCAAGTATTACTTGTTTCAAAATGATTCAAAAATCTTTTGAAATACTTCAAGTTCTTTATTAACACATAACAAGCGGTTATAGTTCAAATCGATTTACCTTTTAAAGACCACAAGTATTTTCTTACCAACGTAAATTTATTATAACCAACTTCCATAAAGCCGTTATAACACTTTATGTTTTAAACCAATCGAATACGTTTAGCACGTATGCGTCTGCCGTCTTTACATAGTTCCACACGTATCATGCTAGAAGAGATAGGAAGAGGTTCACATACCTCGCGGCGAGTATCGACTAATGGCAAAAGCGCTCAGTACTTCCAGTCGGCTACTCGCTTAACCGGCGAGTAGATCGCGCCACACGTGATACTTGACCTATAAGGCCACGCGGCGCTTATTAACATTTAGATCTCGTCGTAGAACGTTCTAGAAATTGCGCCTCCCGCACGTGGCGTAAATCTCCTCTCTATCGGTAGGCCTGCAAGCCACCCGGGAGGGTTATACGTCTAACCTAGCGGGTACAATTCTACTCGCGGTACTACTACACAAGTCTACTGTCTGACATATGTAATTCTGATTCAGTATTCTTCTTTTTAAAATTCGGCTTAAGTCAAAAGACATTGCGATAACTTCGTTCAGTTCTATATATAGTATGCTTCAACTATATATTCTAGCAATATGTAATTTCCAATTACAATAGAGGAGACAGATAATTACCTCGATAAGCCCGTAATTATCCTAGTTAAAGTCGATCCTGGCAATCGTTTAGCTCGACTCAGCGCTCCAACCCGCTCTAAACCACCCTTAGAAGTTCTAACCAACTGCACAATACTCCAACGGACTATGGAGATTTTCCTAGGGTTTCGGTTTTGTAGTGTGGAAGTATAATAGTATTTGGGCATTATAACAATACTTTTGAGTATTTCTACACCAAGAGGGTATTATCAAAGTTAACTAGGCTGGGGTACCCCGCGGCCACACTACTAGGAGGCGCTACTCTCGGCGAGGGCCTCGCGAAATGGGGAGGGAGCTCTCGAGACTTAGAGATTTTTTGGATGAAGAAGTCTTCAAAGGAAGGGGTATTTATAGGTCAAGTGAAGGCCAACCAATGGCGAGATCTTGCCAAGTGCAAGGCAAGTGTAGGCGAGATTCACCCATGTGTCGCTTGACCAACTAACACACAAAATATCCTACCAACTACACTCTCCATTTCGTCCAATCAAGGCCCTTACGTGCTTGATGGGAGGTGCAGTGGCGCCCTCTTGTTGGGCCCAACACGTTCGTCTCTCGGAAAAATCCGCCAAAAATTAAAAATGACATAGCGGAAATTCCCTCGAAGGCTGTGAAAGCGTTTCGTCAGCGACTCTAAACGGGTGTTGTGAACAAAATTAATTCGGCCAAGCCTTAGTACAAGTTTCAAATTTTCTACGTACGTCCTTACGTACATACTCTGAAAATACGGGGTATAACAAACTCGCCGTCTGAAACATCTCCTCAGGTAAGGACTGGGCCTGTGCCCCCGTAACTCTCGGCGTCCTATTAGCAGCTCCTCCATTGCGCTTGCATACGGGCCTGGTTGCCTGGCGTGAGGCATAAGCGTCAGGAAAGTATGTCAGAGGGAGTTCAACCTATAACACAGCTCTATTGCACGATCTTAGTGTGAAAGATGTCGCGCCCTTTTCCGGCCGCGACTAAATGAATAAGCTCCTGCTTAGAAAAAGCGTTAGAAAATAAAATGCTAAATAGTTAAAAATGCTTAAAATGTTAAAAAGGATGCTAAAAGTTTTAAAAAGGTGCTAAGGGATTAATTTTAAAAGTAAAGGGTGCTAAATATTAAAAGGTGCTAGAAAGGTGCTAAAAGTGCAAAAGGGTGCTAAGGGTGCAAAATGCCAAAAAGTGCCTAAAGGCTAAAGGGTTGCTATAATGCTAAAGGGTTCGCGGAGTCACCACCTAATTAATTGGGTGAATTAGGACACCTAAATGTCAACTAGGTTAAAGTCAACACTAACTCCATTTTTATAGTCTGCTAAACTTAATGAGATTCTGGGTAAGGGTTCTTTATTAATCTAGAGGAAGGGTTAGGCACCTACAAGATCAAGCTAACTTGCGGTTGTCTGTCAAACCTAGGGTAATTATTATTACTAAGAATGCGTGTTTAAAAAGGTATTTAATGAAAAGTATTTTTGGCAAGATTAATAAGATTACTGCTATAAAACACATGTAAACTTTAAAGCATGCCTAGGTTATTTATTAAAAATAAGTGACGAAAGTGAATTTATTGACTAAATGTATATATTTGCCTACCTTAATTAGTATCCTATATGCTTAAAGGGTTCCTTAGTATACATAAACATGAGATTTCTATATAGATTTTATAGCAAATGGGTTAAGAGTTTTGAAAGATAATATCCTAGCCACATAATTAATTATGCAAGTTAAGATCATTAGGTGGTTTAATGCAGCTTAAGTTATCTAAAGTATTTAGTCGAGAGGAAATTTTTTTGTTAATTAACTACTTTCTAACCTATCGACTTAAGGTTTGGCATTCTAAGAGTTCTACTAATAACGTAATGTTAGACAATAATTTACAATAAGTAAATGAATGGTGGGTAGAAGATAATAAGGCGACTAGGAATGGCAAAGTCATTTCGCCTCTAGCTTAGAATTTCTGATGCGGGGATAGATGCAGGTAGATGTGGGCCTTCGCATTTGCCACAATGAGTCCCGCCATGAGACTCTTTGTTGCTCCGGTGCATTTTTTTCATGTAACAAAGAAAGATAAGGATTAGTAAACGCCCGGAATAACAACGGCGCAAGATTAAGTACGTAAAAAAGTGCAGCCCAACAAATGACGAGACTACAATTAAAGCTAAGCTTTATGATGTGCGAATAAAGGAAGGCAATGCAAGCCCAAAATATCCCATGCATAAAGCTACGAGAAGAACTCAACCCAATGTGATGGGGGGCCCAAATAATTTTAATAAGGAATGACTTCAAAAATGTATCCGGAGAATAAGAAAAATACAGTGCAGGTCTAACATGTATCAATCTAATTTCTTAGCATTCAACAAGTACATAAGCCCATATTTAGCATGTTTAGATATATATAACGAATGATCTATATGAGATATTTTAAAGTATACAACTAGTATATACCTAGGCACTTATCCCTTAAAATACTCAAACAACTTTGGGGAGAGACACCTCAGGGAATGAGACAATTGATAAACAACAGAAAGAGAAGCCACGACACATACGCCCACATATACCTCATTGTATTTTGTTTTTCACATAAAACACAGACATACTCAAATCTCAGATCTGGATGGACAGATCCAATGCAAGATATTCCAACAGAAATTCACAAAGGGGAGACATAAATACTAAGATGGCTAAAAATGCTTCAAAGCTTTTAAAATCAAGTATAAGTTCAAGAGAAACATATCTAGTTACTACATATACTCGGAACATATTAAAACGAAAACCAGTTCCTGCATTATTCTTACATCAAGGCGAGTGCAGATTGACACAACATATCTAACAGGTTTCAAAAAAAAACAAGTGCATAAGAGGGCACATATAATACATATTCTTCATGAATCAATATTGGAACCGATTATACCGCAGCGTACAACATATCTTTATAACTTTATTTGATAACCTAAATAAGCAAAATTAAGCTAGAATTAAACCGAGGTATCTTTGAATCAAGCGGTGGTACTAGCGAGCAGGCGACACTACAAGAATACAACAAAGGAAATTAAAATCAAGAGGAATTTGAGTTTACCTTATAGGACGTGACCGAGCGGCGTATCAAGTCGTCGATCACTCGGAAGGTTTATTGCGGCGATTGAAAAGCGAGAGATGGTTTTACGATTTCTTGACTCATTTTACGCCATTGTCGTGCAGATCGATGCTATGGGTATCCTGCCCTCCCTCTGCTCTACGAATTCTCTCGTATATGCCCTACTGCTCTGCTCTCTGTCCGTGTTTTTCCCCTGTTTCTATGCTATGGATATGCTGCCCTCCTTTTCGAATGTAGGGAGATGTGTTTATATAGCCTCAATGTTGGTTCCCAATTAGGGCTGAGATTGGGCTAATATTGGTGCTGATTCATGCTGCTTGAACAGGTAAGGTAAGGAAAAGATTGAGGGATTTGAAGGATATTTCGTGCGATTTGTAGTGATTCGATAAGGTACGATCCGAGGTATTTGTGTAGGGATTCGGTTTATCTATGGTAAGAAGGGCTGGCTTCGTGCATGGGTAAAGGAAAGTAAGGGAGAGGTCGCCGGATTCTCAGGCGAGAATCACGGCGACGAAGGCGGCGACTGCAATTTAGGGTTGCTAGGGTTCTTCTTACTCTAAGGGCTGTCGACGAGGGAGGGTAGGGAAAGTGAAGGGCTGGGGGGTTTGGGCCAACTGATAAGGGATAGAGGCGTGGGCCGGGGTGCGGGTCGACGGGATTTGGGCCACGCGGGTCACGGTTTGGGCTGGGTAGGTTTTTTTAATTCTAGGAGTTTAATTAGTTTTAGGATAGTTAATTAATTAGCTAATTAATTCTAGGTAAGTGTATTATTAATTAACTAGTGATAACTTAAATTAACAAATGTGATTAAATTACTTAGGTGCTTTATCAATCTAATTGTTATAATAAACGCGGGCGTGTTATTTAATGAGTGCTTAATATTTTAAAATGCGGCGCTACTATTTAAAACTTATTATTATGCGTTATTGCGAAGTTAAATTAAAAATGAATTGAGTTTAGGTTAAATTATTTAAATGCTAAATGCAAGTATGATATTTAAGAATTGTTTAAAGCTTTTATAAATGCGACGCTATTAAGTGCATGTATTAGATTAAAATTGATTTTAAATTACAAATGATTATGAAATTCTCTTGCGTATTAATAAATGCGGCTATGCTACTTGACACGACGTTGTTGCTAAATTATTTATTTTATGTATTTATTATTAATTAAGAATCATGACAGGGCTTAAAATTAATTAATGCGGGCGCGAGACTCTAAGTGCTTAAAACTCTACGTAAGACACGATGCCATTATTAAAATGTTTATTTATGCCTGTATTTATGTTTTATCGCTGTATTTTATTATAAGAAATCATAAAAAATTATTTTACAAAATTAATCTAATTTTATAGTTAATGACTGGACGGGAGGGTCAAAATTGGGTGTCAACAACTGTCCCTCTTTGTATGGAGATGATGGAAGAATCTTCGGACAAAGACGTTGACTCATAGCCAATTTTGTCTCGATCTTCAATTACAAAAAGGTTAGGCGGTAGACAAGGTGGCGCAAAAATCAAAATGTCCCGATGTCGAGTTATGGCGACCTTTGGGTTACCATGGTCAAAACACCAGGCGGGCTAGCGGACTCAAAGTTGTCGGTGTCGAGTTATGGCGACCTTTGAGCTACTACCGTCAAAACACCAAGGCGGGCTAGCGCGGACTCAAAGTCGGTGTCGAGTTATAGCGACCTTTGGGCTACCATGTAGCCAAAACACCAAGGCGGGCTAACGCGGACTCGCGTCCCCAGCCGAGTTATGGCGACAGGGCTCTGTGGTCAAAACACCGAGCGCTAGCGGACTTAAGCGTCCCGATGTCGAGTTATGATGACAGGTTATGGTCTAAAAAGTAAAAAATAAAAATAAGCGGCTTGAACACGTGTCTGCTATGGCTTATGATCTTTGGGTTACATGGTGATGTGGGTGAGTGGACCAAGCGGCAGGGGCGACGCCATTCATTGGGAAGGTTGACCCCAACAAATTGCCGGTTATTTGTAAGAAAATCCACGTTGTGCTCCTGCTCCTACATGCTAAGACTTAAACAAACGGTTAGTGCATAACTGTTAAGGCGAAATGATGATGCATAAAATTTTAAGCAATGCAACTGTGAGTAGAAAATGTTATCCTGCAAAAAATGTGATGTCTGGTGTTGATGCGATGCTGCAAATGTTGTGATTTCGCCCTTGCACGGACGTGTTGCGATTGTGAATGCGGATATGTTGTCCTTGCTGCAACTGTCCCTGTAGACTAAAGCTCAAGAAATAGTTAGTGCATAACTGCTAAGACAGAATAATAAAGCAAGCGTAAGAAATACAATTTCGGGAGTACAGAAATCGTCCCTGCGTGGATGTGATATGCTGATGATGGCGTCGTTTTTGGGCTTGTTGTCTTTGATAAGCGTCGGCTTGGGCGATGTTCTTCTTTGGCGTCGTTGCGTGACTTTGTCTGATAACGTCATTACTGGGCGTATTCTGCTTTGGCGTCGTTACGTGGACTTCTTTGTCTTGTCGCGTCGTTGCACAGGCGTATTGCTGCTGGCGTCGTTGCGTGGACTTGCTGATCGCGTCGTTGTCTGGACGTGTTGCTGTTGGCGTCGTTGCGTGGACTTCTTTGTCGTCGGCCGGTATGCGGGCGTATTCTTCTTTGGCGTCGTTGTGTGGACTTGCTGATCACGTCGTTATGCGGGCGTGTTCTTTGCTGGCGTCGTTTTAGACTTCTTTGTCGATAACGTCATTGCACGGGCGTATTGCTCACGGCGTCGTTGCGTGGACTTCGCGATCACGTCGTTATGCGGGCGATATTCTTTGCTGGCGTCGTTGCGTGGACTTTCTGTGCTGATAACGTCGTTATGCGGGCGTATTCTTTTGGCGTCGTTGCGTGGACTTCTTTGTCGATAACGTCGTTATGCGGGCGTGTTCTTTCTTGGCGTCGTTTTTGGACTTATTGTGTTGATAACGTCGTTGCCTGGACGTGTTGCTGCTGCTCCTGTAGAATAAATGCTCCTGCAAGCTAAGCTTGAGAAAAACGTTAGTGTATACCTGTTTTAAAATGATAAATACATATGAGAAGTGCAATTTTATGGGTAGAGATATCATCCCTGATATGCGAGATAGTGCGAGGTGTTGTCGCACGCGGGCGTGCTAAACGCGCAAATGATGAATTGCCATTATGCCTTTGTGGTGTCGCGATCGTGGGTTGCCAATTTGACTTGATGCAGAGTTGATGCGCTAGGTTTTGTTGTGGAACTACGAACTTTATTGCTGATTGTTGATGCCGCTACTGCATTCTTTGCTCTTGCTGCGGACTTTGGATTGTTGTCATCCTCTGCCTTTGCTGCTTTTCCTGCTTCTGCGAAGAGACTTTTTGTCGTATTTTACGCTTTGTACATTGCACTTTACCTTCTATTAATATGAAAAGACTGCGCTCGAAGAAAAATTTGTGAGTTTTGGGGGTCGATTAAGTATCGACTTTGCCGCCTTGTCCCTTGATATCCGTGTGCAGTGCATTTGGACTTGCAATCCACATGCAGTTTCCTACCACTGTCCCGAGTTTGAAAGATTATACCTAAAGTGTGTATTAATGTAGTTGCTTGTAGGCTATGTGTATTCTTGTCATTTTCAGAACGAAGGGAAAAGTTTCCTAATGGTGTAACCGGCAAATTTGGGCGCCTCGTATCCCCAGGGAATCGGTCGAGCGTAGTTCATTACAAGCGAATATTGGGTACAAATTAAAATTTCTAGATGTGGGACCGGCGAGGCGGCGCTGCGTATCCACCAGGAATCGAGTCAAGCGTAGTTCGTTACAAGCAAACGAAGAAAACATTATTAAAGCTTAAATATGAGTTTATAAATTATTACTGCTAAAATAAATCGCTTTTCTTATCCGGGCTCTGGCGGACGAAGACAAAGTGCAAATCCAATCAATACGCCTTACTGCTCGCCTGCGTGGATGGCGGGTCTTCTTTCTGCTATCCCCCTCTTTTGGCCTCTGCGTGGTGCATGCTCGGATAAATGACTGATTCGAGGGCGGAATGGGTATAAGCGAGTGTATTCTCATCTAAGGTTATCGGTGCGTTGGCGTGGCCGTGGTGCAGCGAGGGTTATCATGCACATTTGGGGCGAGATCCTTTGTGAATTACCGCCTGCGATCGGCGCCTCGATTACGTCACTGAGGAGTGGCGACCCGATGTCATGTCCTGGGCTATCGGGTAATGATCGCGCGGCCTTGTTCTCATCATACCATCTTGGGATAGGTCGGGAATCCTTCACTGAACCTGGATTAGGCTGCACTCATGACCTTTCATATATTTGGTATGGGTTAACTAGTGGGTGCGAACTTTGGGTGGTTTTCCTTCAAAATTCTTATTTGCTCTGCAGTGCGTTGGGTGCTCTGTTTTGTTGGCGGGCTTGATGGGTGGATCTATGCGGAAATTTGGATAAGCAGTGCTTGTGAAGTGTTATATATAATTTGTGTGTGGTAGTTGTGGTAGTATGATGGATTTTGGTAGGTTATGAATGCTTGGGTTTGCGTTCTTGTACAAACATAGAAGAAGCTATCTCTTTCTTCCTTTGTGAAGTACTCCAGTGTCCCCGATGAATCGCCTTATTAGTTGCATGTAATCCTGCCAGATTTGTAATCCTACAAGATTTAATACCTTCTTCTACGAAGACGCCCAATCTAACAACTTCATGAAACTCCGTCAATGGCGCTTATCATTCGCTCATAGTAGGTTGTGTTATACCCGTATTTCCAGTATATGCGTGAGGAATACGTGAAAATCTAGCCTTAAAGATAAGCCTTGGGCGTTTTTATTTGTACCTGACTCACTAAAGAATCGTTTTCCGTGAAGCGTTTCCCACGACTTTACGTAGGGTAAATTCCGGTATGCCATTTCTAATTTTTGCGGATTTTTAGAGGCGAAACATTTTGGACCAACGGGAGGCGACACTTGTCACCCTCCGATTGATGGACTTGAAATCGTCCATTTGGGCGATTTGAACAATAGAACACGTTTTTGTGCCTTGTGCACAAGTCGAGGAGTTGGTAGGATATTTGTGTATAGTTAATCCTCGCTACACTTGCCTTGCACTTGTCTTAATCTTGGCCGTTGGTTGGCCACTTCTTGACCTATAAATACCCCCTTAAGATGAAGAGTTCTTCATCCACAAATTACTTTCAAGTCTTGAAAATCCTCCATTCTCACTTGTTAGCCATTTCGTCCAAGCCCTCTTCCCTCTAGCCTAAGTGGCCCTTGGCGAATACCCCTAGCCTAGCCAAAATCTACCCTCCCTTGGTAGAAAAGTTACCTTCTTGTATCGTTATAATGCCCAAAATACCTAGCCCAAATACCTTAGTACTTAGTAGAAGTTGTGAAGAACTTCTAAGGTTCTTGGAGCATCTGACTTAGGAGCAAAACCTTGCTCGGTACGACTTTTCTAGGATATTATTGGGCTTACAGGGTAATAATCCTAACCCTCTTTTGTATTAGAGAATGCATCTTTGTAGAAGTATAAGAATAAGTATTAATCACTTGAAGAATATCACAGAATAGAATTGAATTACCACAGTAGAAGGGTTTAAAGAAGAATAATCAAGCTGTACATACATAGAATTTGTTTTCACGATGAACTTATATAGCTCATGGGTAGGGAAGTCTTTGCCCGACTTCTGTAGAATTATGAACCCTCTGTTTAGAATGACCTTGAGTAGTCTTTGATAGATATCTGTGACTATTATGGTGACTCTCTGGCGACATATTGACTTAGCGGTGGTTTTATTTGAGAAGGTATGTGATTCTTCCTAAAGCATGATATTTTACAATATATATAGTGCGGTAGGCGTACATGTGTTAGCGGATAATAACTATGGCAATGTCTTTGACTTAAGCTGAATAATACTTACGGCAATGCCTCACGGCAAGCTGAATAATACTTACAGCGATGCCTGCGGCAAGCTGAATAACAAGAAGCGAAAACATTTCAAAGACTCTTGAATCATATTAACAAAGAGAACTAATTGGTTTTAAAGCGAAGCTTAAGAGTTATACTAGCTTTATTGGAAGTAAGTATAACCACTTAAGATTGATAAAAGAAACAAGTTTGCCTATGTGTTTATAACAAACTTATATTGAGAAAAGAATAATAAGATGGTTTGATAAGTAGACATGATATGATGCTATGTGTGTTAGTATCTTGTAACGTTTGTATAGGTGAATATCCTTGTTGTGCTTATGTTGTTTAAAGTTAAGTTGTTATGTTAGTATACTATCACTCACCTCTTGAGATGATACAGGGGTTAAAGCGCCTCCGTCTGGGGTAGACTTCGAGTGATGCAGGACCGTGATTGAGAATACCTCATGCGGGTCGAGGGCCTATGCGAACTACGAGTTCGAGTTAGTATGCGGGGTTATGCCTCATGCGATCTATGTGGCCGTGCGGACAGCGAGTCGGGGCGATGCCGGAGTAGCTACCTCGATGCGGGGTTATACCTCATGCGGGCCCGTGTGAGTGGCTATGCGGACTCGGGAGTCGAGTTAGGCTTGCGGAATGATAATACTGGCGAGTGGCCTGCGAATCATTCGCGGCCTAGAAAAGACCTATTACGATTTACTATTGTTGCTCTTGTTTGTGATGTGGCTATATGCGGTTTCATGATTTCTTCATACATCTTGTAAACTGGTTTTAAAGGGTTATGATTTCATTTAAGTACTTTACGATTTCACATACTTAGTACATTTGTCTTGACCTCCTTGAGGCTGCGTTCATGCGCGGTAAGAGCGGCAGTCTTAGATCCGCGTCCTTAGGATCTACGTTGGTGTCGGGAGCTCAATCTCTTGGAGGCTCTACTTTTGGTATGATCTCACTGTTGTAGATAGTTTTATGCGATCGGGTATGGCGGGCCTGTCGCCATAGTTATATATTTCCTTAAGTGCAGTAGTCATTTATGCGATTGTCGGATGTAGCGCTAAACCGTGATTATATATATATCTTGAAAAGCGATGTTTTCTCACATAAAGCGTATCTTATTTTATAAAGCTGTTTCATGTCTTGCTTTACATTTCGATTACTACGATGTATGACTACTTGGGTGCCCGGTGAGGCACGATCATGGGCCGAGCAGGTCGTGACAAAAGTGGTATCGAGCGATTAATCCTCGGAAAGTGTCTGACCGTATCTAGTAAGTCTTGATTATCGGTGTGTTGTGCGCACCACATGTCGAGGAGGCTATAGGATATTTAGGATTGGTTTCCATTCTTCTCATTACGAGATCGTGCTTTAGAGGCGTGTTATAGGTTGGACCCTCTAACGTATTCCTTTCTATGTGATTATGCCTCGCGTAAAGCAACCGGGCCCGAGAAGGCAAAGCGGCCGAGGCGCTAGCGAGACACCCGAGTCACGAGGGCTCGAGGCCAGTCTATACGAGGCAGCGAGTTCTATGCGCCGCCCGGCCCAGCGAGACCACGGTACCGCCTCGTCCCGCGGCTGGGCGGAGAGTTAGGGCACTGAGAGATGCCCGACTTTTGGCTAAAGTTGTGGCCGTCGAGAGAAGGCTGGATGCGGCGGTTCGAGTTCAGCCCAGCTCGGTCGTACCGTTGTTCACCGAGGCGAGAGAGTTTGAGGCTCTGAGACTTCTTGAGTTGTAGCGCGGAGTTTTATGGGTGGCCGGGAGGATGATCGCGAGTTCATCCGTCGGCTTGAGGATTTTGAGAGTGATCGGGCGTCGGAGACCGGTCCGTGATCTTTGGTTCACATAAGTGCGTGATACCGCGATCGATTGGTTTGATTCGTAGGAGTTATCCGGGAGAGCACGCGTCCCAGCCTTTGCAGGATGAGTTCTCGAGGCTTTCCTCGCTCACTTCTTGCCTCGCGGATGAGAGGCGCGGGTGATAGATTTTCTGCTTTGGCGAGAGAGGGCCTTGTCGGAGTACAATGTCGAGTTTGATTCATTGGCTCGATATGTCCCGGCATTGGTAGCGATATGGAGGATAGGGTGCCGCTATGTCACGGGCTGAAACGACTATATGGCGAGTCATGTGCGGGGTTTCTCTCGGCCGGTATGGACATTACCGCGTGCGAGCTCGCCCTTGGATGCGAGAGGCGAGGTCGGCGAGTGGGCGAGCAGCGGCGAGAAGAAGGCGGGGCGGGAGGGCCTTACGGTGGTTATCGTGGTGGCGGCCTCGGCCGGTCTAGGTCGCACCACGGCCGGCTGAGCACTCTGCACCGTCCTCGGCCACGGCCCGAGTTTTGCGGGCCAGGGCCCGGGGCTTGAGCGTCGAGTAGCGAATGCGGCCGTCGGGACCACCCCGATGTAGCGTCGCGGTGGATCCCATTCAGGAAGTGTGGTACTACTTTTGGAGCTTATTACGATTGTGGCGGCGAGTCACTGCGAGGATTTTCCGGCCGAAGCGTGGCGGTGGTAGAGCTCGACGCCGAGTTACGTTGCCGCCGTCATCTCCTCTGATTACTCGCCCGGGCGGGGTTCATGGGTCGGCCAGTCGCGGCGGGTCGTGGCTCGGGTCGATTCTAGCGGTCCTCGAACGCATCTATGCTTTGTCGGTAAGCGAGGATCGGGAGGCCTCACTGATGTAAATCACGGTACCTTATCGGTTCTGGGTTTGATGTTTATGCCTTGATAGATCGGGTTCTACTCTATCCTATATATCTCCCTTGTTGCTAGTAGGATAGGGATGAGCACGAGTCCATAGACCACTTCGAGTAGCTACGCGATGGGTGATTCGGTGGTAGCTCGGCGGGTATATAGGGCTTATCTGTGACCATTTACTGATCGTCGGACCTGGCGACTTGATAGAGTTGGAGATGATTGACTTGGCGTGATTATGGGGATGGATTGGCTAGCTTCTTGCTATGCCAATGTAGGCTGAGAGAGAGAAGTAATCTTGTTCGGTTTCTGAGGCCGGTTGTTGAGTGGGAGGAGCACGGTATCGTAGAAGGTAGGTTTATTTCCTACCTCGAGGCTAGGAAGATGGTGCGAGAAGGGTATATCTACCATCTAGTTCGAGTGTTTGATCACGATTGCGGTACAGATTTGATCGGTTCCGTAGTCGAAGTTCCCGGGCGTGTTCCCGGATGACCTCGGGTATCCCTCACGAGAGGAGATTGAGTTTTATATTGACACATTGCGGAATCTCGGCTATTTCCATTCGCCATACTGAATGGCACTGCCGAGTTGAGAGAGTGAAGGACCAGGTGAGGATTTCTTTGGAGAAGGGCTTCATTAGGCCCGATGTTTCCCACAGAAGCGCGGTATTGTTCGTGAAGAAGAAGAAGGGCGGGGCAGCTGCGCATGTGTTGATTCTGACGGTGAACAAGGTGACCATTAAACGAATACCCTTCCGAGATTGATGATTTGTTCGACCGATTGCGAGCGCGAGATGTTTCTCAAGATTGATCTGCGTTAGGGCTATCATCGAGTTCGTGTCGAGAGAGGTGGATGTCCACAGGATTGCATTCGGACGATGCGGGCATTATGAGTTCGAGTCATGTCTTTTGGGTTGACGATGCTCGTGGTATTCATGGATTTGATGAACCGAGTGTTCAAACCATTTTTGAACACGTTTGTGATAATGTTCATTGATGATATCTTGGTTTATTCGCTCGAAGCGAGGAGCATGCGGAGCGTTGAGGCTGTCTTGTGATTCTCGAGACCAGCGATTATGCGCCAGTTTTCCAAATGTGAGTTTTGGTTGAGTTGAGTGGCGTTTCTTGGGCATATTGTCGGGGCTGATGGCATTCGAGTGGATCGGCGAAGATCGAAGCGATCGAGGACTTGGCCTGAACTCTTACTCGCGGAGGTTCGCGATTTTGGGCCTTGCAGTTATTATCGGTTCGTGGAGAAGTTTGCTTATCTGCACCATTGACTAGGTGACTCGAAGCGGCCAAGTTCGATGGTGATGCTTGTGGCGGGGTTTCGATTCTTGAAAGAGAGATTGGCGACCGCCCGTTCTTACTCTTCCGGAGGTCGGATGGTTATATGCGTGTATTGTGATCGTCGGGCATCGGGTTGGGAGGTGTGTTGATTCAGCATGGCGGGGTTATAGCATATCGTCCGACGGTGAAGAAACGAGGAACTACCCACCCATGATTTGGAGTTAGCGGTAGTGATTCACGCTTTGAAGATCTGGAGGCACTATTTGTATGGGGTTCACGTGGATATTTATACGAGACCACAAGAGCCTCAAGTATATCTTGACCGGAGGAGCCGAACTTACGGCGAGGCGGTGGTTAGAGTTGCTTAAGGATTACGATGTTGATATCTGTACCACGGGAAGGCCAATGTTGTGGCGGATGCTCTTAGTCGTAGGTCGATGGGAGCCTATCGGATGTGCGGCTAGAGAGGAGGGACATGGTTCGTGATTTGCATCGATTAGCGAGCCTTGGTGTCCGTTTGATTGATTACGATAGCGATGGGGTTAGAGTTCGTGAGGTTGCGAGTCTTCCATCGTCGAGAGGTGAAGAAAGCGATTCGAGATCCGGCTTTGATTCGATATCGTGATACGACTCTTCGTGAGGGCAAGGGTCCTTTTGAGGTAGCACGATGGGGTGCTAAGGTTTGAAGCGGTGTGTGTTCGGATGTTTGAGACTTGGCGAGTTCTTGGGAAGCACGGCGGCGTTACTCTATCCGTCGAAGTCGACCAAGATGTACCACGACCTTAGATCCGTATTGGTGGGATGGCTTGAAGAGGGCGTTGCGAGTTCGTAGCTCGGTGCCCGTGTTGTCGGCGGTGAAGGTAGAGCACGGAGGCACGGTGGTTTGTTGCGACGATTGAGATCCCGACACGAAGTGGGAGGTAATCAACATGGATTTCATCACGGGATTACCTCGCACTCGGAGGAGACATGATTCTATATGGGTTATCGTCGGCGGTGTGAAATCAGCCCACTTTCTTCCCGTCGGGGCGACTTTTGGTGAGGATTATGCGGACTTTACATCAGAGATCGTCGGTGCATGGAGTCCCTACGATCATATCGCAGCGAGCCCGATTCGCTAACTTCCAGAATCCTTCCGAAGGGTTTAGGGGCAGTGAGCACAGTCGCATTTCATCCACGAGCGAGACGGACAGCGAGCGCACTATCCGCACTCTTGAGGATATCTGCGAGCTGTGTTATTGACTTCAGTGGTAGTTGGGAGGATCATTTGCCTCTGGTTGAGTTCGCGTATAATAATAGCTACCACTCGGTATTCGATGGCGCCTTATGAGGCCTTGTATGGGAGGAAGTGCGGTCGCCTATAGGTTGGTTCGATGTGGGCGAGTGCGGCTAGTAGGACCAGATTTGGTACGATGGCGATGGATAAGGTGAAACTTATCCGGGCGGCTATTGTACTCGTAGTCGGAAGTCGTATCACAGATCATCGTCGTCGGCATCTTGAGTTCGAGGTTCATGATTGGGTTTTCCTAAAGGTGTCACCCATGAAGGGTGTGATGAGATTCGGGAAGAAGGAAACTTCGAGTTCATCGGGCGTTTGATTGTCGCGAGGTAGGCAAGGTTGCCTATGAGTTGGATCTGCCGTCCGATCTGGAGGCGGTGCATCCGGTTTTTCACGTATCTATCTTTGAGGAGATGTATCGGGATCCATCTAGGGTACACCCGATCGGCGATGTCGGTGGAGGGGTTATCGTATGAGAGATTCCATAGCGATAGTCGATCGTCGGGTTAGCGTCTGCGGACGGGGCGTGGCTTCGTCAAAGTCTTGTGGCGAACGAGCTCGGGGAGGAGATGGCGTGGGAAGCCGAGGAGGACATGAGGCGGAAGTATCCTCACCTATTCCCACCTCCGTAAATTCACTTTCCTACTTATAAATTTTCGTTATCGTTTACGCCTAAGTGTTGCTCTGTGGCGTGTGTGGCATTTACAAGCTTTAAGCTTCTTCGATAAGCTCGTCTTGGGAAGGAACATTCGGACGAATGTTTCTAAGGGAGAATGTTATACCGTATTTCCGTAGTATGCGTAAGGAATACGTCTGAAAGTCTAGCCTTAAAGATAAGCCTTGGGCGTTTTTATTTGTACACAACTCACTAAAAGAATCGCTTTCACGAAGCGTTTCCACGACTTTCGTAGGGTAAATTCCGGCTATGCCATTTCTAATTTTTGCGGATTTTTCCGAGAGGCGAAACATTTTGGATCAACGGAGAGGCGACACTTGTCACCCTCCAATTGATGGACTTGAAATCGTCCATTTGGACGATTTGAACAATAGGAGCACGTTTTTATGCCTTGTGCACAAGTCGAGGAGTTGGTAGGATATTTGTGTATAGTTAATCCTCACCCTACACTTGCCTTGCACTTGTCTTAATCTTGGCCATTGGTTGGCCAACTTGACCTATAAATACCATTAAGATGAAGAGTTCTTCATCCACAAATTACTTTCAAGTCTTGAAAATCCTCCCTTCTCCCTTGTTAGCCATTTCGTCCAAGCCCTCTTCCCCTCTAGCCTAAGTGGCCCTTGGCGAATACCCCCTAGCCTAGCCAAAATCTACCCCTCCCTTGGTAGAAAAGTTACCTTCATCGTTATAATGCCCAAAATACCCTAGCCCAAATACCTTAGTACTTAGTAGAAGTTGTGAAGAACTTCTAAGGTTCTTGGAGCATACAACTTAGGAGCAAAACCTTGCTCAGGCGCGACTTTTTCTAGGATATTATTGGGCTTAGGTAATAATCCTAACCCTCTTTTGTATTAGAGAATGCATCTTGTAGAAGTATAAGAATAAGTATTAATCACTTAGAAGAATATCACGAATAGAATTGAACTTACCACAGTAGAAGGGTTTAAAGAAGAATAATCAAATCAGACATACATGGAATTTGTTTTCACAAGAGACTTATATAGCTCACTGGGTAGGAAGTGCTGCCCGACTTACCGTAGAATTATGAACCCTCTGTTTAGAATGACCTTCAGAGTAGTCTTTGATAGATATCTGTGACTATTATAGGCTGACTCTCTGCGCGCGACATATTCAACTTGGCAGGTGGTTTTCGCTGAGAAGGTATGTGATTCTTCCTAAAGCATGATATTTTACAATATATATATAGTACGGTAGACGTATATGTTAAGCGGATAATAACTATGGCAATGTCTTTGACTTAAGCTCGAATAATACTTACGGCAATGCCTGGCTTAAGCTTTGAATAATACTTACGCAATGCCTCACGGCTTAAGCCTGAATAACAAAGAACTGAAAACATTTCAAAAGACTACTGAATCATATTAACAGAAGAGAACTAATTGGTTTTTAAAACAGAAGCTTAAGAGTTATACTAGCTTTATTGGAAGTAAGTATAACCACTTAAGATTGATAAAAGAAACAAGTTTGCCTATGTGTTTATAACAAACTTATATTGAGAAAAGAATAATAAGATGGTTTGATAAGTAGACATGATATGATGCTATGTGTGTTAGTATCTTGTAACGTTTGTATAGGTGAATATCCTTGTTGTGCTTATGTTGTTTAAAGTTAAGTTGTTATGTTAGTATACTATCACCACCTCTTGAGATGATACCGGGTTAAAGGCGCCTCCGTCGGGGTAGACTTCGGTGATGCAGGACCATGATTCGAGAATACCTCATGCGGGTCGAGGCCTACGCGGAGCTACGAGTTCCGTGTTAGTATGCGGGGTTATGCCTCATGCGTCTATGTGGCCATGCGGACGAGTCGGGGCGATGCCGAGGAGTAGCTACCTCGATGCGAGGTTATACCTCACGCGGGCCCGTGAGTGGCCTATGCGGACTCGGAGTCGAGATTAGGCTTGCGAGAATGATAATACAGGCGAGTGGCCCTGCTTGAATCATTCGCGGCCTAGAAAAGACCTATTACGTTTACCTATTGTTGCTCTTGTTTGTGATGTGGCACTATGTGCGGTTTCTTGATTTCTTCATACATACTTGTAAACTGGTTTTAAAAGGGTTATGATTTCATTTAAGTACTTGACAGTTTCACATACTTAGTACCTGTTGTAATGACCTCCTTCGGGGGGCTGCGTTCATGCCGCAGGTAAGAGGCAGCAGTGCTAGATCCGCATCCTTAGGATCTCTACGTTGGTGTCGGAGCTCCATCTCTTCCGAGGCTCTACTTTTGGTATGATCTCCTGTTGTAGATAGTTTTATGTGCGAGGTATGGCGGGGCCCCGCCGCCATAGTTGTATATTTCCTTAAGTGCTGTAGTCATGTTTATGCGATTTCGGATGTAATCTAAACCATGATTATATATATATCGAAAGCGTGTTTTCTCACATAAAGCGTGTCTTATTTTATAAAGCTGTTTCATGTCTTGCTTTACATTTCCGATTACTCGATGTATGACTACTTGGGTGCCGGTAGGCACGATCACGGGCAGGCGGTCGTGGCATTGCGTCCTTCAAAGATTGTACGAATAATGTGGTCATCTCACTCTCCACCATGGGTGGTTGCACTTTCGCTGCCTCTGAACGCCACCTCATGGCGTACTCCCTGAATGTCTCAGTAGTCTTCTTCTCCAACTTCATTAAGTAGAACCTGTCCACAACGGTTTCTGTGTTGAACCGGAACCGCTCCACAAAGTCTTGGGCTAACGCATTCCAACTATGCCATTTTCGCGGATCTTGGCTGGTATACCAATCTAGTGCCTCGCCGGTCAAGCTCCGAATGAACAACTTCATAATGATTGCTGGGTTCTTCCCTACCCCGATTAGCTTGTCGCAATATGACCTCAGGTGTGCACGGGGGTTCCCTTTCCCATCAAATAGTTCAAACTTCGGCACCTTGTACCCCATAGGCAGTTCCACGTCTGGATGCATGCAAAGGTCCTCGTAGTCTAGTCCTTCGTGACCTTTATCCGATCGCATGCCCCGAACTGCTTCTTTCAAACTATGAATTTCTTTGGCCACGTCCTCGTCCATTTTGGCTCGGACTTCCCTCTCCATCTCTTCATAATGATCCCCTTCTTGGTGAAGCACGGGGACGGTAAAAGGCTGGGTTTCTGTTGCATAAGTCAGCTGTCTGGGTTGTTTGCTGGGGCTGGTAATGGGTGTGGTGCGTGGGTATTGGTTGGCCTGGCGATTAGGGCTGATTATGGTGAAGTAAGCAGGCGGGGGCTGAGGTATATGGGTAGTAGGAGGGTCATTTTGAAGGTGGGGTTGAGGGTTGGCTGGGCGAGGGGCGGTTTGTTCGGTGACTGGTGGCCTTTGTGGAGAGTTCTGGGAGATATGTGGTGGTGGAGGTCGATCTGGGATGGTTTGTGAGGTAGTGGCCCTTTGATCTGGCATAGGGGTATTCAAACTAATGGATAGGTTGGTCAGATTCCGTAGCCTCTCCATCTCAACCTGCATATCAACAATTTGTTGCAGCAGTTGTGCAATACATTCTTCCTGACTGGTGATATTCCTCCCTTCTGAAGGTTCTGTTTCGCTGACAGAAATAATTCCCAAACCATTTGGCTCAGACGCCCCCGAGCCAGTCATATCATCATTTCTTGCCTTGGACCTGGTAAAGTGTGGATGCTCCGACATTGTTGAGTCAAATACGAACCGACCTTTGGGGAAGATGATAAATCTTTCTAAAAAATGCAACAAACGGTGTTAGCACATAATTTTGCAAAAAACATTTAGCAAGTACATGTTGCACATAAATTGTCACATTGCGAGCGAGTCCTAACATGCATGGGGACCCCTTTATGCCAGAGGTAGGCCTAAACGTTACTTATGCGAGATTATGACGGATTTGTCCAAGTCGTCCAACTATAATGCCTTTGTTGGAAATGGCGACCAAATGACGGTGCACTTTTCCCAATTTCAGCATGTCATGATTGGGTTTGGATTTGTCTGTCATTGCCACGCTACACATAATATGCTGGTTGGTCGTTGGGTTCAGAAACCCGTCGACAAGTTTGGTGTCTTCCTAATTGTGGTGTCAATGCCAAGGACCGACCCACCTAAGGTAAATGCATGCATGCCCTAAAATAAGGGTGGTATAGCTCTATCTTAAGTTTCTAAGATTTGGCTTTTCTAGACGCAAGGTTCCCGAGCGGACAACTCGAGTGAGAAGGCTACGCGGCTGATCAGACGAACCGATCTAACTCCGCGCAGGCGCCAACTCTCCTAAAAATTTGGATATTTTTTTTGAAAGAAATTTGCGGGTGCGCGAACCACACCAGCGCGTGAGTGTGTGATAGTGTGAATTTTCCAGAATGGAAGAAATATGAGCGGAATGCCAGTTTAAGGAAAGCAGTAAAGCAGGTAGCAATTAAATAAATAAAACAGAATACCGCACACAAAATTTAAATGCAAAAAGCAATGCCAAATAATAACCCTAGGTCTGTTGTGGTTAAGAACCTAAAATCCCCAGTGGAGTCGCCATTTCTGTCGCGCCCTTTTCCGGCCGCGACTAAATGAATAAGCTCCTGCTTAGAAAAAGTGTTAGAAAATAAAATGCTAAATAGTTAAAAATGCTTAAAATGTTAAAAAGGATGCTAAAAGTTTTAAAAAGGTGCTAAGGGATTAATTTTAAAAGTAAAGGGTGCTAATTATTAAAAGGTGCTAGAAAGGTGCTAAAAGTGCAAACGGGTGCTAAGGGTGCAAAATGCCAAAAAGTGCCTAAAGGCTAAAGGGTTGCTATAATGCTAAAGGGTTCGCGGAGTCGCCACCTAATTAATTGGGTGAATTAGGACACCTAAATG
This sequence comes from Przewalskia tangutica, assembly GCA_029844215.1. Lineage (NCBI taxonomy): Eukaryota > Viridiplantae > Streptophyta > Magnoliopsida > Solanales > Solanaceae > Przewalskia > Przewalskia tangutica. Next base: position 48,797,976 of record CM056719.1, read on the forward strand.
TCAACTAGGTTAAAGTCAACACTAACTCCATTTTTATGGTCTGCTAAACTTAATGAGATTCTGGGTAAGGGTTCTTTATTAATCTAGAGGGAAGGGGTTAGGAACCCTCTAAGATCCGCTAACTTGCGGTTGTCCTGTCAAACCTAGGGTAATTATGTTATACCCCGTAGTTTCAGGGTATGTATACGAGGACGTACGTACGAGAATACGACATTGAAATTGGAAAGGAAGAAAGAGGTGATTTTTCCACGGAAAAGTTTCCGGTTTTTGTGAAGGAAAAAGGTTCGTTAATGGGAATTGGATTCCCAGATTTGGTATTCGGACTTCTTGGAATATTAGAGAATTATGGAATTTTATTTTCGGAAATGGTCACGTGGGGCCTGAGAAATTTACGGTTTTGTAGGCCCACTTTGTTTTGAGATTTTGGCCATTGTGGATATTTCCGAAGATGAAATATTTTGGACGAGTAGGAGGCGACACGTGTCACCCCACAGTTGGCTTGGGCGAATTCCACTTTGTTCACAACACGGTTTAAGTCGTTTTTCGACGAAACGTTTTACACAACTCGCGTAGGATAAATTCCGCTATGTCATTTCTAATTTTTGCGGATTTTTCCAGAGACGCAACACGTTGGACCAACGAGAGGCGACACACACCCTCTCATTGGTGGATGTCACTAGCCAATAGATTGGGTTGGCTTATTTTGTCTTGGAGTTGGTAGGATATTTTGTGTGCAAGTTGGCCAAGGACACTTGCCTAAATCCTCACCCTACACTTGCCTTGCACTTGGCATAATCTTGGCCATTGGTTGGCCATCCCTTGACCTATAAATACCCCTTGTTGAAGAGTTATTTCATCCTAAATTGGCAATCTTTCTAAGTCTCAAATCCCTCCTCTCCTCTTGTTGTTTCGTCCAAACACACCTCCCCTTTGAGAAGCCTGGCAGAGCAACCCCATAAAGCTAGCCTAGAAACACTACCCCCTCCCTTGGTAGAAAAGTTGCCTTAGTATTGTTATAATGCCCAAATAACACTAGCCCAAACCCCTTAGTCACTAGTAGAATTTGTGAAGAACTTCTAAGGTTTTCTTGGAGCTACCGGAGCGCACAACTTAGGAGCTAAACCTTGCTCAGGCGCGACTTTGATCTAGGATATTATTGGGCTTACCGAGGTAAATAACCTTATCCTCCTTTTGTAATTAGAATATATATACTGTAGAAGTATAGGAGTAAGTATTAAATACTTAGAAGGATATTTAAGAATAGAATTGAATTATCACATGAAGGGTTTAAAAGATGAATAATAGAATCGTACTTACATGGGATTTTCTGATGAACTTGAGTAGCTCACCGGTAGGAAGTGCTGCCCAAATGTCCATAGAATAACGAACCCTCTGCTAGAGCTTTGTACAATCTGATCTGGGCGTTGATAGACGTGTTGGTATTATAGTCGATTCTCTGTCGACATATTCAACTTGGCAGGTGGATTTCGCCGAGAAGGTATGTGATTCTTCCTATACTCTTGAGCATGATATTTTAAATAAATATGTATATAGTACGGTAGACGTACGTGTGTTAACTGAATAATAATAATTACGGCAATGTCTTCGGACTTAAGCCTGAATAATAATTACGGCAATGTCTTCGGACTTAAGCCTGAATAATAATTACGGCAATGTCTTCTGACTTAAGCCTGAATAAAAAGAATCTGAAGTAGTTCAAAAGAATTAAGAAACCTTTTTTTAAAGAAGAGTAACACTTGGTTTTAAAAGCTTAAGAGTTATACTAGCTTTATGGGAAGTTAGGTATAACGGCTTAAGAGTGATAAAAAGAACGATTTATTGATTTAAGGAAATAAGAGACTTGACTTATTATACTAATATGAATTTTGTTAAAAAGTGTGAAACCTCATTTGTGAGTAAATAGTATTTTTGGTTTTCAAAAGGAATGATGTTTCTGCGATCAGAATAAATGTCGAACAAACCACAGCAGCGCTAATAAAGGGAATTATTTTGACTAATAAAGTATTATTAAAACCAGTAGAAACTTCCATCTGCATAGGAGCTAAGATGAGACAAAATGATATTACATTTACTAGATCATGGCCGCTGTAATAAGATTGTTACGAATAATAATAACCTACTCACACTTAGGGTATATGTTTCTCAAATTGTTTTAAAGGATTAAAGCTATGAACTACGAAACCTTTCGAAAATGAGAAACTTGAGTAATTGAAATTAGGCAAACTTAAGCGTTGGGAAAAGAATGTTGTTACTTGATTTTACAAAGAGAAATGTGTTGATTTACTTCAAAAGATAATCACTCTATTTTTATACTACGGGTATTGTGTGACTTTTGTGAAAGAAACGGATCTTTTAAAAAGAGTAATACATAAAGTACTTTGGGGCTAAAAACCCGAACTTGTTAGCATAATGTAGAAAGTACCTTGTGTGAATAACTTGATTGTATTGATTTGTGATAGTCTTGTAATACTTTCTTGTTGACTTGATAAGTAAACGTGTTAGGATGCTACGTGAGTTAGTATCTTGTGATGGTTGTATAGAGGGGTTTTCCCTTATTGTGCTTAGGTTGTTTAACGATAAAGCATCATGTTGATATTATATCACTCATGATTAGGGGTTAAAATGCCCTCCGATGCGGGGGTAGACTCAGCGGGTCTAGTGACCTATGATTCGAGAATACCTTATGCAGTGCAGTATGGCCTATGCGGAGCTACGGAGTTCGTGTTAGTACGGCCCCTTGTGGTCATGCGGTCTTTGTGGCTATGCGGACGACGAGTCGGGGCGGCTGCCGGAGTAGCTACCCTCGATGCGGGAATACCTCATGCGGGCCATTGGAGTGGCCCGTGCGAGCTACGGAAAGTTCGAGGGCTGAGACGCGCATTAGATCTGCGCGCGAGTGGCGGCTTTGATCATGTGATGCCCAGACAGATCTCATGATCTGATTCTGACCTTGTTATCGGGGTTTTAGTAGTCGGCTATGCCTCGTACTTACCCGTCACGGTTTTATGATGACTTTGAGGCGTGAGTCACGACTTGACATATTCGTTTATTTCTTGTGGCGTAGTTTTGGTTATCATACATGTCTCTGCTTTATATAGACTACTATGATTTCATTTACAATATTTTCGTTTCACATACTTGGTACTGTTATGTCGACCTCCTTGAGCTGCGTTCATCTGCAGTAAAGTACTCCTACTGTTGATCCGTTCTTAGGATCACCGTTTGGTTAGGAAAGCTCCGTTTCTCCGGAGCTTAGCATTTTGGTATGGTCCCTGTCGTTGTAGATATTTGTATTCGGGGTATGGCGGGGCCTGTCCGCCATTGTTGTTTTAAACTCTTAGAGGTCTGTAGACTGTTGTAAGGTGGGATGAATCGCTCATTTTGGGGTACTTATATACATATATGCGAAAGGCAACTTTTCCCGTAAGCGTGTCTTATTTATCTTGTTTCATATTTTGGTTGTTTTATTTTCCACGATCTCTCGATGTATGACTACTTGGGTGCGGGTAAGGCACGATCCACGGCCCGGAGCAGGTCGTGACAAAAGTGGTATCGAGCGATTAATCCTCGGAAAGTGTCTACAGACCGTATCTAGTAGAGTCTTGATTATCGGTGTGTTGTGCACCACACCAATAATCAGGAGGCTATAGGATATTTAGGATTGGTTTCCATTCTTCTCACTCTGAGATCGTGCTTTAGAGCTGTGTTATAAGTTGGACCCCTCTAACGTATTCCTTTCCTTTACGATTATGCCTCGCCAGCAACTCGGGCCCGAAGAAGGCAAAGCGTGAAGGAGGCTGAGTAAATCTGAGAGATTTAGAAGGCACAGCCCAATCATCACCCTGGGTGATGCTTGTGCGAGGAGTTACGAGGCGTCGCCAGCGGCAGAGTTTGGCAATGGCGGCGATTCCTACTGCGGCCATGACATCTGGACCTTCAGTTCCACGACTTGGAGCAGAAAATATGGATTGGAAGGAGACGACCCTGTTACTAGCAAGGGACTTGGCAGCCAAAGAGTATTTTATGTACCGGTATACCAAGGATATTGATGCTTATCTAAAGAAGGGTTGTGAGGGAGTAGCTCTTCAGTCAGGGACGAGCCAGGCTTGCGTTCAGGATTATGTGCAGCGGGCTGAGAGAGGTAGAGATCGACAGATTAAACAAGATCAGCAGAAGAGGGCCCGTTTGGCAGGATCATTTGGTAACTCTCGAGGCGAACCGCCTCAGCAGCAGATTAGACATGCGCCTCCGCCGATCTGAGTGTCCCTCCACGAGTTGATTTTCCTCGATGTTCACGATGTGGCGGCGTCATCCCGGGAAGTGCCGTCTTTTTACTGGTGCTTGTTTTTATTGCGGCCGTCAGGGCCATATGGCGAGGGAATGTTCTATGAGGAAGGATGCAAGTAGGAAGACTCGGCTACGGTCGATTGTGGATGCAGTGGTTCGGAGAGGAGGGTGTTAGCGGTGAGGCCACCCCACTCGGTGTGGCGTTGTGGTCGATGTCGCCGTGGGAGTGTCGTGCCTGCGGCGACTTGTTTTGTTTGCGGTCGGCGGGGCCATTTGCGAGAAATTGTCCAACCGAGTTAGCGAGGATGTAGGACTCGACCCGGAAGTCGATGGATAGTTCATCACGCCCACGGTATCGCCCGAGCGGGATTGACTAGGCGACCTAGGAAAGTCTGGCGTAGATACAGTATATCCTTAACCCTTTAGAGATTTATATGTATAGTAAGATCGAATATCTTAAAGTATTGTTTTCGGTTAACATGGTGTTAGTGTGATTAGAATTATTTTTAGTTAACTGGTAAGATTGGGGATGAGAGAGTGGGAGCCTTAGAATATTATACGTAGAGACCTTAGAGGCGAGGCCATCTTTGGTAAAAGAATTATTTCGTGTTTGACCCTTATCGAGGTGCATAGTATACGTGAGATATTTTTGTGGGATGAATCCCTGAGTGTTGTGAAAGGAAAGAGGGCGGTTGAGCTTAGAAGACCGCTAGGTTTTAAACGTGATTGGTGAGATTGTTCGGATCGGGAGCTAGTGTTTGGCGCGTTGTCGGGTCGGGTTGAGGCCGTGTTGCGGGTCGACCACGCCTGTTTGGTGATGGGGTCAGTTTGTGGTGGTCGCTTTGTGTCGATCACGAGGTGTTAGGCCCGAGTTTAGTTAACCATTATGCGAGTTCGTGGATGCGTTCGATCGATGGTCGGGCCGATGAGGTCAGCCGCCTTATCTTTTAGTCAAACGTGTACTCGGTAGTAAGTTGCGAGATGATTATTTCAAGAAGGTTGTAAGGCTGCGGGGTGCCTACCTTCACCTTATGGCTGACGGAGTCCAAAAGCTGTTTCTTTTGGAAGAGTTACCGAGGCAGGTTAGAAACTCGGGTGAATCTCGGTGTCGCATTCACCCTCGGGCAAGTGGTTGGATTTGGGAGTAGCCGTAAGGACTCTTCGCCTCTTGTTGAGTATATATTATAGCTACCATTTCAGTATTCGTGTCACCGTTTGGAGCCTTTTATAAGCGCTAGTGTAAGATTGCCGATCGATTGATTCGATGTAAGCAAGGTGCGACGGTTGGTTCGTACTTGTTCAAGTGGCGTGGATAAGTGGAGCTTATCCGTAAGAGGTTATTGGCAGCTCAGTCGGTGGGAAGCGATGTCGAAACATGGTAAGTGATAAGTAAGAGTTCGAGTGTGCGAGAAGAGTACGACAGTAAGGCAAAGTGACAAAAGTGGTATGGGAAGAAGCGGGCATGTATTACGGGCATAGGTGTGATCATTTCGTTTGTAAAGAGTAGGTGCGAAGGAGTATCTTTTAGACCTCTAGTAGGAACTTTCGTGATAGAGGTGATTCCTCGTGGACTTGGAGATGAGTATGCGCTTGTTGTGTGGTGGCAGTGTGGCGTGGTTGTTTCCATAAGTATAACAAATAAGGACTATCATTCGCTTTCTGCATTTGAGACCTAGAAGGAACATTCGGGACGAATGTTTCTAAGGAGGAGAATGTTATACCCGTAGTTTCGTGGTATGTATACGAGGGCGTGCGTGCGAGAATCGACATTGAAATTGGAAAGGAAGAAAAGGTGATTTTCCACGGAAAAGTTTCCGTTTTGTGAAGGAAAATGGTTCGTTAATGGGAATTGGATTCCCAGATTTGGTATTCGGACTTCGTGGAATATTAGAGAATTATGGACGTTTATTTTCGGAAATGGTCACGTGGGGCCCACGGGGGAAATTTACGGGTTTTGTGGGGCCCAGTTTGTTTTGAGATTTTGGCCATTGTGGATATTTCCTAAGATGAAATATTTTGGGCCGAGTAGGAGGCGACACGTGTCACCCCTAGTTGGCTTGGGCGAATTCACTTTGTTCACAACACCGCGTTTAGAGTCGTTTTTTTGAAACGTTTTACACAACTCGCGTAGGATAAATTCCGGCTATGTCATTTCTAATTTTTACGGATTTTTCCGAGAGGCGCCACGTTGGACCAACGAGAGGCGACACTTGTCACCTCTCATTGAGTGGATGTCACACCATGATAGGGCCGATTGGGTTGGCTTATTTTGTCTTGGGGTTGGTAGGATATTTTGTGTGCAAGTTGGACAAGGACACTTGCCTAAATCCTCACCCTACACTTGCCTTGCACTTGGCATAATCTTGGCCATTGGTTGGCCATCCCTTGACCTATAAATACCCCCCTTGTTGAAGAGTTATTTCATCCTAAATTGAGCAATCTTTCTAAGTCTCAAATCCCTCCCTCTCCCTCTTGTTGTTTCGTCCAAACACACCCCTCCCTTTGAAGCCCTGGCCGAGAGCAACCCCCCCATAAAGCTAGCCTAGCGAAACACTACCCCTCCCTTGGTAGAAAAGTTGCCTTCTAGTATTGTTATAATGCCCAAATTACCCTAGCCCAAATCCCTTAGTCCTTAGTAGAAGTTGTGAAGAACTTCTAAGGTTTTCTTAGACTCTGGGAGCGCACAACTTAGGAGCTAAACCTTGCTCAGCGCGACTTTGATCTAGGATATTATTGGGCTTACGAGGTAAATAACCTTATCCTCCTTTGTAATTAGAATATATATCTTTGTAGAAGTATAGGAGTAAGTATTAAATACTTAGAAGGATATTTAAGAATAGAATTGGTATTATCACGATGAAGAGTTTAAAAGATGAATAATAGAAGCGTACTTACATAGAAGCTTTTCCTGATGAGACTTGAGTAGCTCACCGGTAGGAAGTCTGCCCAAATGTCCATAGAATAACGAACCTCTTCTTAGAGCTTTATGCATGCTGATGCGGGCGTTGATAGACGTGTTGGTATTATAGGTCGATTCTCTGCGCGCGACATATTCAACTTGGCAGGTGGATTTCGCCGAGAAGGTATGTGATTCTTCCTATACTCTTGATCATGATATTTTAAATAAATATGTATATAGTAAGGTAGGCGTCGTGTGTTGGCGAATAATAATAATTACGGCAATGTCTTGGACTTAAGCTTTGAATAATAATTACGGCAATGTCTTTGGACTTAAGCTGAATAATAATTACGGCAATGTCTTCTGACTTAAGCCTGAATAAAAAGAATCTGAAGTAGTTCAAAAGAATTAAGAAACCTTTTTTAAAGAAGAGTAACACTTGGTTTTAAAAGCTTAAGAGTTATACTAGCTTTATGGGAAGTTAGGTATAACGGCTTAAGAGTGATAAAAAGAACGATTTATTGATTTAAGGAAATAAGAGACTTGACTTATTATACTAATATGAATTTTGTTAAAAAGTGTGAAACCTCATTTGTGAGTAAATAGTATTTTGGTTTTCAAAAGGAATGATGTTTCTGCGATCGAATAAATGTCGAACAAACCACAGTCGCTAATAAGGGGAATTATTTTGACTAATAAAGTATTATTAAAACCAGTAGAAACTTTCATCTGCATAGGAGCTAAGATGAGACAAAATGATATTACATTTACTAGATCATGGCCGCTGTAATAAGATTGTTACGAATAATAATAACCTACTCACACTTAGGGTATATGTTTCTCAAATTGTTTTAAAGGATTAAAGCTATGAACTACGAAACCTTTCGAAAATGAGAAACTTGAGTAATTGAAATTAGGCAAACTTAAGCGTTGGGAAAAGAATGTTGTTACTTGATTTTACAAAGAGAAATGTGTTGATTTACTTCAAAAGATAATCACTCTATTTTTATACTACGGGTATTGTGTGACTTTTGTGAAAGAAACGGATCTTTTAAAGAGTAATACATAAAGTACTTTGGGGCTAAAAACCCGAACTTGTTAGCATAATGTAGAAAGTACCTTGTGTGAATAACTTGATTGTATTGATTTGTGATAGTCTTGTAATACTTTCTTGTTGACTTGATAAGTAAACGTGTTAGGATGCTACGTGAGTTAGTATCTTGTGATGTTTGTATAGAGGGGTTTTCCCTTATTGTGCTTAGGTTGTTTAACGATAAAGCCCATGTTGATATTATATCACTCATGATTAGGGGTTAAGCGCCTCCGTCTGGGGTAGACTTCAGCGGGTCTAGTGACCTATGATTCGAGAATACCTTATGCAGTGCAGATGGCCTATCGGAGCTACGGGAGTTCGTGTTAGTATCGGCCCTTGTGGTCATGCGGTCTTTGTGGCCATGCGGACGGCGAGTCGAGGCGGCTGCGGGAGTAGCTACCCTCGATGCAGGAATACCTCATGCGGGCCATTGGAGTGGCCCGTGCGGGCTACTGAAAGTTCCAGGCTAGACGCGCATTAGATCTGCGAGCGAGTGGCGGCTTTGATCATGTGATGGCCAGACAGATCTCATGTCTGATTCTGACGCTTGTTATGCGGGGTTTTTAGTAGTCGGCTATGCCCTCGCACTTACCGTCACGGTTTTATGATGACTTTGAGGCGTGAGTCACGACTTGACATTTGTTTATTTCTTGTGTGTAGTTTTGGTTATCATACATGTCTCTGCTTTATATAGACTACTATGATTTCATTTCTGATATTTTCGTTTCACATACTTGGTACTGTTATCGACCTCCTTGAAGCCGCGTTCATCCGCAGTAAAGGTACTCCTACTGTTGATCCGTTCTTAGGATCACCGTTTGAGCGTTAGAAAGCTCCGTTTCTCGGAAGCTTAGCATTTTGGTATGGTCCTGTCGTTGTAGATATTTGTATTGAGGTATGGCGGGGCCCCTGTCCGCCATTGTTGTTTTAAACTCTTAGAGTCCTGAGACTGTTGTAAGGTGGGATGTATCGCTCATTTTGGGGTACTTATATACATATATGCCGAAGGCAACTTTTTCCCAATTGTGTCTTATTTATCTTGTTTCATATTTTGGTTGTTTTATTTTCACGATCTCTCTGATGTATGACTACTTGGGTGCCCGGGTAAGGCACCAGTCACGGGCCCCGGAACGGGTCGTGACAAAAGTGGTATCAGAGCAGTTAATCCTCGGAAAGTGTCTACAGACCGTTCAGCGTATTGGGAAGCTCCGTTTCTCCGGAGGTTGATCCTCGCTCTTAGGATCACAGTTCAGCGTATTGGGAAGCTCCGTTTCTCCGGAGGCTTATCTTTTGGTATGTTTCCATGAGTTGTAGGTTCTGTACATTCAGGGGTATGGCGGGGCCCTGTCCCGTCATAGGTGTTGTTACATTCTTAGAGGTCTGTAGTACTGTTGTGGGCAGGGTTTGTAAAAGGGATGTGCGTTCAAAAATTCTGTATATATGCAAGAAGGCAACCGCTTTGGTTGCTTTGTTTTATTATCTTATCTCTTGTTTCATATCTGTATGTTTTATATTCCGCTGATTTCTCTGATGTATGACTACTTGGGTGCCCGGGTAAGGCACCAGTCACGGGCCCCGGAACGGGTCGTGACAAAAGTGGTATATAAAAGGTCTCAACTGTTATAATATTCTAAGGCTCACAATTTTACACAGTGCTATCCAAACATAACACTCTAACATAAAATCATCATCTCACGCATACAAATCTCTAGAGGGTTAAAGATATACCTGTAACTACTGCTTCACTCTAATCATAGGCCTTCCCTGCAGGGCGCATAGCTATAGAAGGCGATGAACCAGCCACTGATCCTGAAGGCCGAGTCTCTACATACGCGCTACCTTTGGTCGGACAATTTCTCGCAAAATGGCCCTGCTGGCCGCATGTAAAACAAACTCCCCTACCAGCACGACACTCCCCATCGTGGAGCCTACCACATCGGCCACAACGAGGTAGGGGTGGCTTCATCTGGCTAACACCGCTTCCCAAAATCTGAACCCGGAGCCCGACCGCTCACGAATACTCCGACGCCCCAAGGCGCGGAGGACCACTCTGAACTGGATGAGGTATATATTCGATCGATCACGGAGGCTGCCTCGAAAGTTACCAAAGGACCCTGCTGTCTTGGCCCTCTTATGCTGATCATGGTCCCAACGTCGGTCTCTACGTTCCTCCATCCCCTGTGCATAAGCCTATATACGGGCAATGTCCATGCCCGGCTGAAGAGCTACACCCGAGCAAGCCTCTGCCAAGTAGTCATCGAGCCCTGTGACGTAGCGGTGCACTCTGTCCTCCATGTCTGCCACTAAAGTGGGGATGTACCGAGCCAATGAGTCAAACTATACATTGTACTCCCAAACTGTCCGCCCGCTCTGTCTCAACATCAAAAATCTATCGGCCCGCGCTCTCCTCATCTGCGAAGGCAAGAAGTGTGCAAGAAATGCCTCTGAGAACTCGTCCCAACCAGCTGGAGGCGCATGCTCCCCCGGGACAGCTCCCATGAATCAAACCAGTCGACTGCAGTATCACGCAGCCGATATGAACCTAAGACCACTGACTCGGTCTCCGAAGCCTTGATCACTCTCATGATCCGCTGTAACTGTCGGATGAACTCATGTGGATCATCCTCAGGCCTCGACCCATAGAACTATGGCGGGCTACAACTCAGAAAGTCCCGAAGTCTCAAACTATCCGACCTCGGGTGAACTACGAACACTGGCCGGAACTCGCCTCTCGTCATCCTCGCCTGGCCAGGATCTGGCCAATAATCGGGCGTCTCGCCTAGCCCATATCCTCCGCTCTGGTGTATGGCGGAGGCTCGGTATCGCGGTCTCGATGGCAGCTGCCGCCCGAACTCTTTGGGTGGCGGCGTCGTGGAACTCGCCGTCAAACATCTCTCGGTAAGGATCGGGCTGTGCCCGTAACTCCGTCTGGCGTCCTATTAGCCTTGCCGCTTGCCTTCAGGCCTGGTTGCCTGCGTGGAGGCATAAGCGTCTGAGGAAAGTATGTCAGAGGGAGTTCAACCTATAACACAGCTCTATTGCACGATCTTAGAGTGAAAGAATGGAAACCAATCCTAAATGTCCTGCAGCCTCCTGATTATAGATGTGGTGCACAACACACCGATAATCAAGACTCTACTAGACACGGTCTGTAGACACTTTCCGAGGACTAACAGCTCTGATACCACTTTTGTCACAACCCGTTCCCGGGCCCGTGACTGGTGCCTTACCCGGGCACCCAAGTAGACATACATCAGAGTAACCAGCGGAAAATAAAAACAAAGACATGAAGCAATAAAGAGTAAGAACAGTCTATTCAAAGAAAAGTTGCCTTTCAGCATGTATATGAATACCAAAAGTGAACAGTTACATCCCAAGTTTACAACAGGACTACAGACCTCTAAGAAGGTGTAAACACTATGACGGGACAGGGCCCCGCCATACCCCTGAATATACAAAAGTCTACAACTTCAGGGAACCGTACCAAAAAGGCAAGCCTCCGGAGAAATGGAGCTTTCCGAGAACTGACCAGTGATCCTACGAGTGCGGATCAACAAGCTATGTACCTCAACCTGCGGCATGAACGCAACCCTCCGAAGGAGGTCAGTACAACAGGTACCAAGTATGTGAAACTGAAAATACTGTAAATGAAATCATAACAGTCTATATAAAACAGGAGACATGTATGATAACCAAACCACATTACGCGATATATATATATTAGCAGTCATGTCAAATCAGGGTCTCACGCCCGTAAAAATCATCACTCAAATATAACCCGGGAATTTAACCCGCACAACGGCCGCATGCCCCGGCATCTTACCTCGGTATAAGCATGGCCATGGAACCATCCTAATGGATGCATACTCGCGGACCATCCATCGTGTCAGTATGTCCAAAGGAAATAACAAGATAACACTCATAATGGAAGCATACTCGTGGGCCACCCAACGTGTCAGTATGTCCAAAGCAAATAACAAGATAACACTCCTAATGGAAGCATACCCGTGGGCCACCCATCGTGTCAGTATGTCCAAAGGAAATAACAAGATAACACTCATAATGGAAGCATACTCGTGGGCCACCCAACGTGTCAGTATGTCCAAAGCAAATAACAAGATAACACTCCTAATGGAAGCATACCCGTGGGCCACCCATCGTGTCAGTATGTCCAAACAAAATAACAAGATAACATTCACCGTGGAAGCATACCCGTGGGCCACCCAACGTGTTAGTATGTCCAACATGATCGAGAATAACATGACCGACCCTACGTCGAGAGACGCGGTGGTATAGAAATACAATACTTGCATAACAAAGGCTATCACAACCAGTATAGGCAAGTTCAACATACTCTTAGACTTCCATTAACATGTAATTAGATTCACCATTTATAAAAACTTAAGTACTCCATTTTATGCCAACAATCCGGGTTTTAACCCTAAAGTACTACGTACGTTAAATTCTTTCAAAAGATCCATTCCTTTTACAAGGTCACACGATACCCGTAGTATCATAATAGAGTGACCATCATTTTGAGTAAACCAAAACAATTTCCATACTTTCTTTCTAAACCAAATCACTTCCTCTTTTAAAGTCAAGTTGCCATTTTAAATCCAATGATAAAACCATTCTTTTGTTTTCATAAAGTCGTTATAACTAACTTCCCATAGAGATATTATAACACTTTATATTGTAAACCAATTAAAGACAAAACCATGCCTTTCTTTTAAACCAAAAACTCTTCAATTCCTCAAGTCTATTTTCTTTTAAAAAAATCAAGTTCCTTCATCACACGACCGAACCGGGCAGTGGATCGTGCCTACCCGGCACCCAAGTAGACATACATAAAGTAATCAGGAACATAAAGACAATACATGAAACGGCGTAATAAGACGATGAAATAAGAAAGCACTAACCAAAAGTTACGCTTCGGTATATATATATAAATAACAATTTGAACAGAACGGTTATGTCACGACCCGTTCGGGGCGTGGATCACTTACCCGCACCCGGTAGTCATACATCGAGTAATCAGCGGAATATAAAATAACCAAGATATGAATCAAGATAAATTGAGACACGATATACGAAGAAAGTTGCCTTCGGCATAAATAATAATAATAACAACTCTTTCAAAATGAGCAGTTCAATCCTTTCTTTACAACCCGCCTTGCAAGATTACTACTGGACCTCTACGAATGATATGACAACACGGGACGGGGCCGTCATACCCACGAATGTAAGCACCTACAACAAGAGGACTATACGAATAAGCCTCGGAGCGGAGCTTCCCAAACGCTGAATCGTGACCCTAGGCGAGGATCAACGGCGGTGTACCTTTACTGCGGCATGAACGCGGCCCGAAGGAGGTCGATAACAGTGCGAGTATGTGAATCGAAAATCGTAAATGAAATCATAGTAGTCTATATAAAGCGGGAGACATGTATGATAACCAAACTACGATTCCTGATAAATAAGCAGTCATATCAAGTCAAGGACTCACGCCCTCAAAGTCATCACTCAAATATAAACATGGGTCTCACGCCCACAACATCAATCATGCCCGCGGAATACCTTCCTCACCGCTGATCAATGATAGAAAAGCACCAAGGAATACACGTGAACAGCGGGTCCACTGTGTCCAAATAAAGCGATGCGAGGGTAAATGCGAAGGCATAGCCGACTACTAACACCCAGTACTAACAAGGTCATAAAGTGTATCATGATATCTGTCTGACCGATCACATGATCAAAGCTGGTCGCTCGCATGATATCAAATGCGCGTCTAGCCACAGAACTCCCGCGACTCGCGTAGGCCAATCATAGGCGCGTGAGGTATAACCCGCGTCGAGGTAGCTACTCCGGCGTAAATCACGGACTCGCGATCGCGCAGCCACATGCATCGCGTGACCATAAAGGCCGCACACTAACGGAACTCGTAGCTCGCGCATAGGCCGGGACCCGCATGAGGTATTCTCGAATCATGGTCCTGCATCGCGCAGTCTACCCGCATCGGAGGGCAGCTTAACCCCCGGAAACACGGTGAGTGGTATAATACCAACATAACAGTTTATCGTTTAACCAACATAAGCACAATCAAGGGAAAAACCCTTTTACACAAACATCACAGAATACTAACACGTGGCATCCTAATATGATTACTTATCCAATTAACACGAAGGTATTACAAGGCTATCACAAACCAACACAATCAAGTTATACACACAAGGTACTTCCTACTATAAGTCAACATGTTCGGGTTGCTATCCCCAAAGTACTCCATACATTAACTTTTTTAAAAGATACGTTACTTTCACAAAAGTCACACAATACCCATGATATATGAAAAGAGTGATTATCTTTTGAAGTAAATCAAAACACTTATCTTTGTACAATCAGTAACAACATTATTATCCAAACGTCCAAGTTTGCCTAATTTCAAATGTTCACGTTTCTTATTTTAGAAAGGTTTTGTAGTTCATATTCTTACCCATTTAAGAATATAATTCTCTTTTAAACCATCTGAGAAACATAAGCCTTATATGTGAGTAGGATATTCTTGTTTATAACAATCTTATTACAAAGACCATGATCTAGGAAATATCATTTTGTCATCTTAGCTTCTATGCGGATGGAAGTTTCTCTTGATTTTAATAATACTAAATCACAAAACATTTCCTTTTATTAACATTGCGATGGTTTGTCGATACACATTACGATTTCAAATCGATAAAACATTCTTAAGCCGTTATACCTAACTTTCCATAAAGCTAGTATAACTCTTAAGTTTTCAAAAAACCAAGTATTACTCCTTCTTTCAAAATGATTCAGAAATCTTTTGAAATACTTCAAGTTCTTTATTAACACATAACAAGCGCTTATAGTTCAAATCGATTTACCTTTTAAAAACCACAAGTATTTCTTACCAACATAAAGTCATTATAACAACTTCCCATAAAGCGTTATAACACTTTATGTTTTAAACAATCAAATACATTTAGCACGTATGCGTCTCCGCACTACATAGTTCACACATATCATGCTAGAAGAGATAGGAAGAGGTTCACATACCTCGCGACGAGTATCGACTAATAGCAAAACGCTCCAAGTACTTCCAACTGTCGGCTACTCCTTAAGCCAAGTAGATCGCGCCATACGCAGTACTTGACCTATAAGGCCACAGCGCTTATTAACATTTAGATCCCCGTAGAACATTACGAGAAAATTCGCGCCATTTCCCCACATGACAGCGTAAATCTCCTCCTCTGCAGGCGGCTACCAAGCCAACGAGGGGGTTATACGTTTAATCGGACGTGCACAATTCTACCTCACGCAGAAGCTACACAAGTCTCATGTCTGATCCTATGTAAATCTGATTCGGTACTCTTCTTTCAAAAGGTTTCTTATTATTGGGCTTAAGTCAAAAGACATTGCGACAACAACGTTCGATTCTATATATAGTATACTTCAACTATATAGTCTAACAATCATGTAATCTCCAATTACAATAGAGGACAAGATATTTACCTCGATAAGCCCATAATTATCCGAGTTTAAATGTCGATCCCGAGCAAGGTTTAGCTCTACTCGTGCGCTCAGGCCAGCTCCAAACAACCCTTAGAAGTTCTAACCAACTTCTACTTATCACTTCAACTACGGGTGAAGATGTACTTAGGGTGCGGTTTTGTGACTGACGGGAAGTCTAAGGGTATATCTGGGCTTGTTGGAAAGGTATAACCTTAGCGTACTACAAGGTATATGGCTAAGGTAATTTGGGCATTATAACAATACTTTTGAGAGTATTTCTACCAAGAGGGGGTGTTTTATACGAGACAACTAGGCTAGGGAGGGCTCTCGGCGAGGAGGAGGATGGTGTTGGACGAGAACACTACAAAAGAGAGGAGGATTTTTAACACTTAGAAATGATTTTTGGATGAAGAATTTCATCAACAAAGGGGGGTATTTATAGGTCAAGAAATGGCCAACCAATGGCCAAGATTCTTCCAAGTGTTAGGCAAGTGTAAGGTGTAGATTAAGCCATGTGTTGTGTGGGTCCCACTTGGTCATCAACCACACAAATATCCTACCAAACATTGACCAAATGTTTTAGGCAACAAAATGCCAAAACGTGCCCAACAATTCCCTTTGGTGCCGTCCACTTGCTTCAATGTGAGGGTGACACATGTCACCTCCCATTGGTCCAAAATGTTTCGCTTCTAAAAATCCGCAAAAATAGAAATGACATAGCCGAATTTTCCTACGAAAAGTGTGAAAACGTTTCGTCGAAACGACTCTAACCGGGTGTTGTGAACAAAGTTAAATCGGCCAAGCCTAATTAAAAGTTTCAAATTTTCTACGTACGTCCTTACATACATACTCTGGAAATACGGGGTATAACATTCTCCCCTCCTTAGAAACATTCGTCCCGAATGTTCCTTCTAAGTCTCAAAACAAGCGTGCGCCAGTATAGTCTTCACTACTATACTTACGAAACAATACTGCCACAATGGCCACAGAAACAACTTGCGCAAATACTTCCATCCAAGTCCACGAGGAAACACCTCCAATATCACCATAAAACCTCATCCGGCTAAAATATACTTCCTTCGCACCTTGTTTTTACCAAAGAAATGATCACATCTATGCTCGCCATACATGCTCGCTTCTCCCTTTACTCGTCGGGATACCACTTTTGTCACTTTGCCGCGAGGTTCTAGTGTCACTCGGCGACCAACAAATGTACCGGCGCGTCGATCCACGAGGTGTCATACCCTCGAACTCTTACCACATTCGAATCGCTTGATTTCCAAAACTCGGGTTACTATCTCTAACGTGGTCATTATTAGCGAACACTCTGGATGGGTCTCGATACTTTCCCGAACATATCAATACGAAAGACCGGACGTCTTGCCTCTAAGTCGGACGGCAAAGCTAACCTATAGGCAACCCGCCTATCTCCTACATGAACTCAAAAGGCCCAAAGTAACTCGGGCTAAGTTCCTCTGTTCCAAAACGCCACACCCTAACCGGGTGGTACTTTCAAGAAGACCGGCCGTCGGCACGAACTCCGGCGTCGTCGCCGATTATCCGCACGATTTCTCCGAGTGCCAAAACCTCTCCTAGACGGCTTCCACATCCACGGTCTGCTAGAACAAGCTGAACCACTATCTGCACCTTGCCAACATCGAACCAATCGTAGGCAACTTACACTTCCGCCCTGAGGCTTCAAAAGATGACATCGAACATTGAAATGGTAGCTTAAACACTACCTCCACAGAGACAACAATCCCACAACTATCCCGAAATCCAGCGCTGGCGGGGCGGATGCGGTCTGAGACTCGCGAGTTCCTAACCTGCTGGTAAAACTTTTAGAAAGCGAAAATAGCCACCACCGCTTCACTGCGCCATAAGGTGAAGGTAGGCACCGTGCGACCTTACAACCTTTACGATATAAACAACTGCTTTGAGCACTCGGTCTTTGCTAGAAGACAAGGCGGTGACCTCCTCGGCCCGACTATTGGTCGAAGCATCCACGAGTTAAATCTGTTTGGTTAACTAAACTTGGGCCTAACACCCTCGTGACCTATCACAGGCGGGACCACCACAAACTGACCACCGCATACATGCCGCGGGTTGACCCAACGTGGCCTCAACCCGACCCGGCAACGCGCAAAACGCTAGCTCCCCGAAGGAAAACTCTCACTAACCACGTTACGAAAACCTAGCGGTCTTCTTAGCTCAACTACCCTCTTTCATACCACACTACTCAGGGACTTATCCCATAAACATAGTTCACGTGCACTATGCACTCCTATAAGGGTCAAACATAACACTACACCTTCGCTCCAGATGGCCTTACCTCTAAGGTCTCTACGTATAACACTCTAAGGCTCACACCTTCTCTATCCCCCAAATCCTACTTGGTTAACTAACCAAGATTTCTAATCACAATAAACACTCATGTTATCTGAACATAACACTTAAGGTATACTCACTTATCATACATGCTGATCTCTGAGGATATATCTATATCTCATCGTTTCACTCCTTAGTCGTTCTAATCAAATGCGCCTGTAGGCGCAGCTAGGAAGATGACGAACTACCCACCGATCCTGGAGGCTAAGTCCTCCTACTAGGACACTCTCTCGACATCAGACCCTGACGGTCGTAGGTACAACAAGTACCAAAAAGACGACATTCCCCGGGATGACGTCATCGCAATGAACCGGAAGATGCGGAGCTCGACCAACTCTGCGTACCGAACGTCCCCGAAATTCGTGGAGGACCTCTCTGCACTGGTGGATGTGCAAATCTAATCCGCTGGTGAGGTGACTCGCCTCGAAAGTTACCAAAGGACCTTGCTACTCGCCCTCTTCACCCTTCGCCGTTAACCCGTCGATCTCTACGTTTCTCGGTGCTGCGCATAAGCCCGCATACGTGCCATGCTCGAAGCCTAATCAAGAACTTACTCTTTCACAACCTTCGTTGATATTCATCAAGACTCGCGATACATCGGTATACTCTGCGTAGTTAAATCCATAGTTAATGTGGTCGTCTCCTTGAAATTTATATTCTCTGTTCGTTCGTGGGCGAAGGTTCAAATATCATGGCGCGATGAGGCTGCTGCCGTCGTGCTAAACTCTGCTTGGGGCTAGTGGCGTCGCAGAACTCCCGAATGAAGCACCACGAGGTGATAATTGGGCTGTGCCCACGTAACCCTCAGACTCACTCGCGACTCGCCATTGCCTTGCCCTCTGGGCCGGGTTGCCTACGCGGAGGCATAGCGGTAAGGGAAAGAAATACGTTAGAGGTCCAACTTACAGCGGCTCTAAGGCACGATCTCGAGTGAGAAGAAATAGAAACCAATCCTAAATATCCTATAGCCTCACGATTATTGATGTGGTGCACAACACACCGATAATCAAGACTTCTCTGAATCTGATGCGTAGACACTTTCAGGATTAATCGCTCGATACCACTTTTGTCACGACCCGTTCGGGGCGTGGTCGTGCCTTACGGGCACCCCAAGAGTCATACATCAGAGTAATCAGAGGAATATAAAATAACCAAGATATGAATCAGTATAAATTGAGAAACAGATATCGAAGAAAGTTGCCTTTCGGCATAAATAATAATAACAACTCTTTCAAATGAGCGATTCAATCCTTTCTTTACAACCCCGCCAACGGTACTCTGCACCTACGAATGATATGATAACAACGACGGGGCGGGGCCGTCATACCACGAATGTAGCACCTACAACAGGGACTATACGAATAAGCCTCGGAGGCGGAGCTTCCCAACGCTGAATCGTGACCACTAGGCGAGGATCAACGGCGGTGTACCTTTACTGCGGCATGAACGCAGCGGCCCGAAGGTCGATCTGACAGTGCAGAGTATGTGGCCCAAAAATCAGTAAATGAAATCATAGTAGTCTATATAAAGCGGGAGACATGTATGATAACCAAACTACGATTCACAATAAATAAGCGATCATATCAAGTCGTGGACTCACGCCTCAAAGTCATCACTCAAATATAAACATGGGTCTCACGCCCACAACATCAATCATGCGCGGAATACCTTCCTCCGCCGATCAATGATAGAAAAGCACAAGGAATACATGAGCAATGGGTCCACTGTGTCCAAATAAAGCGATGCGAGGGTAAGTGCGAAGGCATAGCCGACTACTAACACCAGCGGTACTAACAAGGTCATAAAGTGTATCATGATATCTGTCTGACCGTCACATGATCAAAGCTGGTCGCCGCGCAATATCAAATGTGCGCGTCTAGCCACAGAACTCCGCGACTCGCATAGGCCAATCTCATAGGCCGCGTGAGGTATAACCCGCGTCGAGGTAGCTACTCCGGCGTATCACGGACTCGCGATCGCATGGCCACATAGACCGCATGACCATAAAGGCGCACACTAACACGGAACTCTCGTAGCTCGCATAGGCCGGGACCGCGCGAGGTATTCTCGAATCATGGTCCTGCATCACTGAGTCTACCCGCGTCGGAGGCGACTTAACCGGAAACCACGGTGAGTGGTATAATACCAACATAACAGTTTATGGTTTAACCAACATAAGCACAATCAAGGGAAAAACCCTTTTACACAAACATCACAGAATACTAACACACGTGGCATCCTAATATGATTACTTATCCAATTAACACGAAGGTATTACAAGGCTATCACAAACCAACACAATCAAGTTATACACACAAGGTACTTCCTACTATAAGTCAACATGTTCGGGTTGCTATCCCCAAAGTACTCCATACATTAACTTTTTAAAAGATACGTTACTTTCACAAAAGTCACACAATACCCGCAGTATATGAAAAGAGAGTGATTATCTTTTGAAGTAAATCAAAACACTTATCTTTGTACAATCAAGTAACAACATTATTATCCAAACGTCCAAGTTTGCCTAATTTCAAATGTTCACGTTTCTTATTTTAGAAAGGTTTTGTAGTTCATATTCTTACCCATTTAAGAATATAATTCTCTTTTAAACCATCTGAGAAACATAAGCCTTATATGTGAGTAGGATATTCTTGTTTATAACAATCTTATTACAGCAGCCATGATCTAGGAAATATCATTTTGTCTCATCTTAGCTTCTATGCAGATGGAAGTTTCTACTGATTTTAATAATACTAAATCTGTCAAAACATTTCCTTTTATTACGCTGCGATGGTTTGTCGATACACATTCGATTTCAAATCAAGAAACATTCTTAAGCGTTATACCTAACTTTCCATAAAGCTAGTATAACTCTTAAGTTTTCAAAAAACCAAGTATTACTCCTTCTTTCAAAATGATTGAAATCTTTTGAAATACTTCAAGTTCTTTATTAACACATAACAAGCGGTTATAGTTCAAATCGATTACCTTTTAAAAACCACAAGTATTTCTTACCAACATAAAGTGTTATAACCAACTTCCCATAAAGCCGTTATAACACTTTATGTTTTAAACCAATCAAATACATTTAGCACATGTCGTCTACCGCACTACATAGTTCACACATATCATGCTAGAAGAGATAGGAAGAGGTTCACATACCTCGCGACAGTATCGACTAATAGCAAAAGCGCTCAGTACTTCCAGCTCGGCTACTCCTTAAGCCAAGTAGATCGCGCCATACGTAGTACTTGACCTATAAGGCCACAAGACGCTTTATTAACATTTAGATCCGCCGTAGAACATTCTACGTAAAATTCGGCGACCTCCCGCAACAGCGTAAATCTCCTCTAACGGGGCGGCCACGAAGCCAACCGAGGGGTTTATACGTTTAATCGGACGTGCACAATTCTACCTCACGGAAGCTACACAAGTCTCAGTAATGATCCTATGTAAATCTGATTCGAGACTCTTCTTTCAAAAGGTTTCTTATTA
The DNA here is from genome assembly GCA_029844215.1 of Przewalskia tangutica. Lineage (NCBI taxonomy): Eukaryota > Viridiplantae > Streptophyta > Magnoliopsida > Solanales > Solanaceae > Przewalskia > Przewalskia tangutica. The sequence continues at coordinate 48,819,689 of CM056719.1, forward strand.
TTCGGGCTTAAGTCAAAAGACATTGCCGACAACAACGTTGATTCTATATATAGTATACTTCAACTATATAGTCTAACAATCATGTAATCTCAATTACAATAGAGGACAAGATATTTACCTCGATAAGCCCATAATTATCCGAGTTTAAATGTCGATCCCGAGCAAGGTTTAGCTCTACTCAGTGCGCTCAGGCCAGCTCCAAACAACCCTTAGAAGTTCTAACCAACTTCTACTTATAACTTCAACTACGGGTGAAGATTTACTTAGGGTTCGGTTTTGTATTGACGGGAAGTATAATAGTATAACTGGCTTTTTGTAAAGGTATAACCTTAGAATACTACAAGGTATATGGCTAAGGTAATTTGGGCATTATAACAATACTTTTGAGAGTATTTCTACCAAGAGGGGGTGTTTTATACGAGACAACTAGGCTAGGGGAGGGCTCTCGGCCATGGGAGGATGGTGTTGGGCGAGAACACTACAAAGAGAGGGGAGGATTTTTAACACTTAGAAATGATTTTTGGATGAAGAATTTCATCAACAAAGAGGGTATTTATAGGTCAAGAAATGGCCAACCAATGGCAAGATTCTTCCAAGTGTTAGGCAAGTGTAAGGTGTAGATTAAGCCATGTGTTGTGTGGGTCCCACTTGGTCATCAACCACACACATATCCTACCAAACATTGACCAAATGTTTTAGGCACCAAAAATGCCAAAAACGTGCCCAACAATTCCCTTTGGTGCCGCTCCACTGCTTCGATGTGAGGTGACACATGTCACCCTCCCGTTGGTCCAAAATGTTTCGTCTCTCGGAAAAATCCGCAAAAAATAGAAATGACATAGCCGGAATTTTCCCTACGAAAGCTGTGAAAACGTTTCGTCGAAAAACGACTCTAACCGGGTGTTGTGAACAAAGTTAAATCGGCCAAGCCTAATTAAAAGTTTCAAATTTTCTACGTACGTCCTTACGTACATACTCTGGAAATACGGGGTATAACAAGTTACATCCCATCCAACTCTGCCCACAACAGTACTACAGACCTCTAAGAATGACACGACAACAATGGCGGGACAGGGCCCCGCCAAACCCCTGAATGTAAACACTTACTACGACAGGGGACTATACCACTGATAAGCCTCCGGAGAAACGGAGCTTCCCGAATCTTTGACGTGACCACGAGTGCTAGGATCAACGGCGGTGTACCTCAACTGCGGCATGAACGCGGCCTCAAGGAGGTCGATTGTGAGATACCAAGTATGTGAAACTGTAAAGTACTTAAATGAAAACATATCATTTTGAAATCAGTTTTGCAAGTATGTATGAAACAACGAGGTAACGCACATAGTGCCATATCATAAACAAGAGCAACAATAGGTAAACTGTAACAGGTCCTTTCTAGGCTGCGAATGATCGAAGCAGGGCCGATTTCCCGTAGTATCACCATGCAAGCCTAATCACGACTCCGTAGTCGCATAGGCCACTCATATAGGCCGCGTAGGGTAAGTAACCCGCATCGAGGGTACTCCTCGGCATCGCCCCGACCCGCCGTCCGCATGGCCACGAGACCGCATGACCACAAGGGCAAACTAACACCGAACTCCGTAGTTCCGCATGGATCCCTTGGACCCGCATGAGGTATTCTCGAATCATGGTCCCAGACCGCCTGAGTCTACCCCGCATCGGAGGGCAGCTTAACCCCCGGTAATATGTCAAGAGGTGAGTGATATTATACTAACATAACAACTTATCGTTAAACAACATAAGCACAACAAGAATACTCTCTTACACAAATGTTACCAGACACTAACACACGTAGCATCCTAACATGTTTACTTATCAAATCAACAAGAAAGTATTACAAGGCTATCACAAACCAGCACAATCAAGTTATACACACAAGGTACATTCTAATATATGATTAACCAGGTCGGGTATCTATTCCCAAAGTACTTCGTACATTATCTTTTAAAAGATACGTTACGTTTACAAGGTCACACAATACCCGTAGTTTATGAAAATAGAGTGATTATCTTTTGAAGTAAATCAAAACACTTCTCTTCGTAAAATCAAGTAACAACATTCTCTTCCAAATGTTTCAAGTTTGCCTAATTTCAATTACTCAAGTTTCTCATTTTCGAAAGGTTTCGTAATTCATAATTTTAATCACTTAATGATATAATTCTCCCTTAAAAGCAATTTGAGAAACATATGTCTGATACGGGAGTAGGTTATTCTTGTTTATAACAATCTTATTTAAGCGAACGATCTAGGAAATGTAACATCATTTTGTCTCATCTTAGTTTCTATGCGGATGGAAGTTTCTAATGGTTTTACTAATACATTATTAGTCAAAACATTTCCCTTTATTAAGCCATTTGTGGTTTGTTCGATACTTATTCTGATTTCCGAAATCAGTAAAACATTATTGCTTTTAAAATCAAGTACTCATTACTTGCGAATGAGGTTTTACAACATTTTTAACAAAATGTTAATTAACAAGTAAAACAAGTTAAGTCTCTTATCTTTAAGATCAAGTCTTTTAACTTTTACAATCAATAAACCATTCATTTTACCATTCTTAATACGTTATACCTAACTTCTCATAAAGCTAGTATAACTCTTATGTTTTCAAAACCAAGTATTATTCTTCTGTTAAAAATGAATCAGCATTCTTTTGAAATATTCCAAGATTCTTTATTATTACACATTAAGTCAGTTATAAGTCAAATCGGTTACCTTTTAAAAACCACAAGTATTTTCTTACCTACATAAAGCTGTTATAACCAACTTCCCATAAAGCCGTTATAACACTTTATGTTTTAGACCAATCAAATACTTTTAACACATGTACGTCTACCGTACTACATAGTTACACACATATCATGCTAGAAGAGATAGGAAGAGGTTCACATACCTCGCGACGAGTATCGACTAATAGCAAAACGCTCCAAGTACTTCCAACCGTCGGCTACTCCTTAAGCCAAGTAGATCGCGCCATACGCAGTACTTCAACCTATAAGGCCACAAGGCGCTTATTAATATTTAGATCTCTTCGTAGAACATTCTACAGAAAATTCGGACACCTCCCCGCAATGCGTAAATCTCCTCCTTTAACGGTAGGCCGCCATCAAGCCAACCAGTGGGGGTTTGCGTCTAACCTGGCGTGTACGATTCTACTACACAAGAATGCTACACAAGTCTCATCAGTCTGATCCTATGTAATTCTGATTTAGTTCTCTTCTTTACATTCAGGCTTAAGTCGCAAGACATTGCCGTAAGTATTATTCAGGCTTAAGTCCAAAGACATTGCCGATAACAACGTTCAGGTCTATATATAGTATACTTCAACTATATATTCTAACAACATGTAATTTCCAATTATAATAGAAGGTCAAGAGTGTCTACCTCGATGAGCCCAAAATTATCCGAGTTTAAATGTCGATCCCGAGCAAGGTTTAGCTCAACTCGTGCGCTCAACCCGCTCTAAACCACCCTTAGAAGTTCTAACCAACTTCTACATACTACTCAACTAACTATGGAGATTTTCCTTAGGGTTCGGTTTTGTATTGACGGAAGTATAATAGTATAACTGGGCTTTTTGTAAAGGTATAACCTTAGAATACTACAAGGTATATGGCTAAGGTAATTTGGGCATTATAACAATACTTTTGAGAGTATTTCTACCAAGAGGGGGGGTGTATTATACGGGAAAACTAGGCTAGGGGGGGTACCCACCACACTACTAGGAGGGGGGAGGGCTCTCGGCCAAGGTGGAGGGGGGGGTCGATCGGCCGAACGAAACACAAAGGGTAGGGCGGAGGATTTTTAAAACATAGAAATATGTTAGGATGAAGAAGTCTTCAAAGGGGTGGGTAGTTTAAGGACAAGCCAAGGCGACGATGGCGAGATCTTGCCAAGTGCAAGGCAAGTGTAGGGCCAAGATTCACCCATGTGTCCTTAACCAACTAACACACAAAATATCCTACCTACTCCACTCTCAAAATCGTCCAAGAATCCGCCCCTTAAGTCCACCAATTGGAGGGTGACAAGTGTCGCCCTCCCGTTGGTCCAAAATGTTTCGTCTCTCGGAAAAATCCGCAAAAATTAAAAATGACATAGCCGGAATTTTCCCTACGAAAGCTGTGGAAACGTTTCGTCGAAAAACGACTCTAATCGGGTGTTGTGCACAAAGTGAAATCGTTAAAGCCTATTTAAAAGTTCAAATTTTCTACGTACGTCCTTACGTACATACTCTGGAAATACGGGGTATAACATTCTCCTCTCGGAAACATTCGTCGAATGTTCCTTCTAAGTCTCAAAACAAACGGCGCTGTATAGTCTTCGCTACTATACTTACGAGAACATTCACGCCACACATGGCCCGCGAAACACCCGCAAATACTTCCATCCAAGTCCACGAGAAACACTCTAACATACCACAAACACCTCTCGGGGTTTAAAATATACTTCGCCGCACCTTCTCCTTACAAAAGAAATGATCACATCTACGCCGCCATACATGCTCGCTTCTCCCTTTACTCGTCGTGATACCACTTTTGTCACTTTGCGCGAGTTCTAGTGTCACTCGGCGACCCAACAAATGGTACCGGGCTGCGTGCGATCCACGAGGATGTCGTACACTCGAACTCTTACCACGCTTCGACATCGCCCTTGTTCCAAAACTCGTCACCTGACCGGGGTGGTACTTTCAAAAGACCGACCGTCGGCGAACTCTAGCGTCGTCGCCGATTATCCGCACGATTTCTCCAGCCGCGTAACCTCTTCTAGACAAGCTTTACCTATCCACGATCTGTGGAACAAGCTGAACCACTATCTGAATCTTGCCAACATCGAACCAATCGGCCGGCGACTTACATCCACCCACGGGGCTTCATAAGGCGACATCAGAACACCGAAATGGTAGCTTAAACACTCCTCCACAGGAGACAACAATCCCACAACCTACCCCAGAAATCCACACCGGCAGGGGCGAATGCGGTCGAGACTCTTTGAGTTCTTAACCCTGCTTGGTAAAACTTCCAGAAACAACAACAGCCGCACCCTGGGCTCCACTGTCTGTCATAAGGTGAAGGTAGGCACCCCGTGCAGCCTTACAACCTTTCTGATAAATCAACACTGCCGAGTAAACGGTCTTTGCTAGAAAACAAGACGGCTGACCTCGCCGGCGACCTTTGGTCGAACGCATCCACGAACTCGTATGCTGGCTAACTAAACTTGGGCCTAACACCCTCGTGACCCTATCACAAGGCGGGACCACCACAAACTGACCCCATCACCAAACAGGCCGCGGGTTGACCCGCAACATGGCCTCAACCCTACCCGACATCGCGCAAAATACTAGCTCCCCGATCCGGAACAATTCCACAAATCATGTTACGAAAACCTAGCGGTCTTCCTAGCTCGACTACCCTCTTTCAAATCACGCTACTCAGGGACTTATCCCACAAACATAGCTCACGTTCACTATGCACTCTGATAAGGATCAAACATAACACTACACCTATACTCGAGATGGCCTTACCTCTAAGGTCTTCACGTATAAAACTCTAAGGCTCACACCTTCTCTATCCCCCAAATCTTACTTGGTTAACTAACCAAGATTTCTAATTACAATTTACACACTGCTATCAGAACATAGCACTTATGATATACCCATCTTATCATACATACTGATCTCTAGAGGGTTAAGGATATATCTAAATCTACTGCTTCACTCCCCTTAGTCGTTCTAATCAAACCTGCCGTAGAAGTGCATAGCTAGGAAGATGACGAACTACCACCGATCTGAAGGCTAAGTCTTCCTACTAGGACACTCTCTCGACATCGGACCACGGCGGTAGTAGGTACAACAAGTACCCGACTAAAGACGACATTCCCGGGATGGCGTCATCACTGTATGAGCAGGAAACTCGAGCTCGACCAACTCATGCATACCCCGAACGTCCTGAACCCCGTGGAGGACCATTCTGCACTGGTGGATGTGCATAATCTAATCACGTGGTGGCGACTCGCCTCCAAAGTTACTAAAGGACTTTCTTTGCTCGCCCTCTTCTGCTGTCGCCGTTAACGTCGATCTCTACGTTTCTTGGCTGCTGCGCTGACCCGTACTCGAGCCATGCTCGAGCCTAAGCAAGAATTACTCTGCACAACCCTTTCTAAGATAGTCATCAAGACTTGCGGTACATCGGTATACTCTCGTAGCCAAATCCATAGCTAATGTGGTCGGCTCTTTGCAATCTATATTCATGTTCTCGATCGTGGGCGAAGGTTCAAATATCATGGCGCGATGAACTGCCGCGCCGTGCTAAACTCTTTGGGCTAGTGACGTGCAAAACTCCCCGAATGAAGCACTACCTAGGTAAATATTGGGCCTGTGCCCTCGTAACCCTCTGTACTCTGCTCGCAGCTCCCTCGGCTGCCTCGTCCTCCTAGGCCCGGGTTTGCCCTACGCGGAGGCATATCGGTAAGGGAAAGAAATACGTTAGAGGGTCCAACTTATCACACAGCTCTAAGGCACGATCTCAGAATGAGAAGAATGGAAACCAATCATAAATACCCTATAGCCTCCTGATTATTGGTGTGGTGCACAACACGCGATAATCAAGACTCTTGGATCTGATGCAGAGACACTTTCAGAGATTAATCGCTCGATACCACTTTTGTCACGACCGAACCGGGCGTGGTCGTGTCTTACCGGACACCCAAGTAGACATACATCGAGTAATCAGGAACATAAAGACAATACATGAAACCAACAGAATAAGACGGTGAAATAAGAAGACAGGCAACCAAAAGCGGTTACCTTCGGTATATATATAAATAACATTTTGAACACAAGCGATTACATCCCATCCAACTCGCCTGCGATTACTACGGACCTCTAGAATGACACGACAACAATGGCGGGCGGGGCCCGCCAAACCCTCGAATGTAAACACTTACTACGACGGGGACTATACGTGATAAGCCTCCGAGAAACGGAGCTTCCCAAACGCTGAACTGTGACCACGAGTGCTGGATCAACGGCGGTGTACCTCAACTGCGGCATGAACGCGGCCGAAGGAGGTCGATCTGACAATTACAGTATGTGAAATCGTAAAGTACTTAAATGAAAACATATCATTTTGAAATCGTTTTGCAAGTATGTATGAAACAACCAGAGTAACCGCGCATAGTGCCATATCATAAACAAACAACAATAGGTAAGCTATGTGTCCTTTCTAGGCTGCGAATGATCGAGCGAGGGCCATTGCGTAGTATCACCATGCAAGCCTAATCTCGACTCCGTAGTCCGCATAGGCCTCATATAGGCCGCGTAGGGTAAGTAACCCGCATCGATGGTAGCTACTCCTCGGCATCGTCCCGACCCGCCGTCCGCATGGCCCACGAGACCGCGTGACCACGAGGGCGCAAACTAACACGGAACTCCGTAGTTCCGCATGGATCCCTTGGACCCGCGTAGGTATTCTCGAATCATGGTCCCGCATCACCGAGTCTACCGCGTGGAGGCAACAACCCGTTAATATGTCAAGAGGTGAGTGATATTATACTAACATAACAACATCGTTAAACAACATAAGCACAACAAGAATACTCTCTTACACAAATGTTGCGCACACTAACACACGTAGCATCCTAACATGTTTACTTATCAAATCAACAAGAAAGTATTACAAGGCTATCACAAACCAGCCAATCAAGTTATACACAAGGTACATTCTAATATATGATTAACGGTCGGGTATCTATTCCCAAAGTACTTCATACATTATCTTTTAAAAGATACGTTACGTTTACAAGGTCACACAATACCCGCAGTATATGAAAATAGAGTGATTATCTTTTGAAGTAAATCAAAACACTTCTCTTCGTAAAATCAAGTAACAACATTCTCTTCCAAATGTTTCAAGTTTGCCTAATTTCAATTACTCAAGTTTCTCATTTTCGAAAGGTTTCGTAATTCATAATTTTAATCACTTAATGATATAATTCTCCCTTAAAAGCAATTTGAGAAACATATGTCTGATACGGGAGTAGGTTATTCTTGTTTATAACAATCTTATTTAAGCAGCCCTGATCTAGGAAATGTAACATCATTTTGTCTCATCTTAGTTTCTATGCAGATGGAAGTTTCTACTGGTTTTACTAATACATTATTAGTCAAAACATTTCCCTTTATTAGCGCTGCTGTGGTTTGTTCGATACTTATTCTGATTTCCGAAATCAGTAAAACATTATTGCTTTTAAAATCAAGTACTCATTACTTGCGAATGAGGTTTTACAACATTTTTAACAAAATGTTAATTAACAAGTAAAACAAGTTAAGTCTCTTATCTTTAAGATCAAGTCTTTTAACTTTTACAATCAATAAACCATTCATTTTACCATTCTTAATACGTTATACCTAACTTCTCATAAAGCTAGTATAACTCTTATGTTTTCAAAACCAAGTATTATTCTTCTGTTAAAAATGAATCAGCATTCTTTTGAAATATTCCAAGATTCTTTATTATTACACATTAAGTCAGTTATAAGTCAAATCGGTTACCTTTTAAAACCACAGTATTTTCTTACCTACATAAAGTCGTTATAACCAACTTCCCATAAAGCCGTTATAACACTTTATGTTTTAGACCAATCAAATACTTTTAACACGTATGCGTCACCGTACTACATAGTTACACATATCATGCTAGAAGAGATAGGAAGAGGTTCACGTACCTCGCGACGAGTATCGACTAATAGCAAAGCGCTCAGTACTTCCAACCGTCGGCTACTCCTTAAGCCAAGTAGATCGCGCCATACGCGATTTCAACCTATAAGGCCACAAGGCGCTTATTAATATTTAGATCTCTTCGTAGAACATTCTCTGAGAAAATTGGCAAGACCTCACACATGGCGGCGTAAATCTCCTCCTTTAACGAGGCTATCAAGCCAACCAGGGGTTTGCACGTCTAACCTGGCGTGTACGATTCTACTACAGCAATGCTACACAAGTCTCATGTCTGATCTATGTAATTACGGTTTAGTTCTCTTCTTTACATTCGGGCTTAAGTCGCAAGACATTGCCGTAAGTATTATTCGAGCTTAAGTCCAAAGACATTGCCGATAACAACGTTAGTCTATATATAGTATACTTCAAATATATATTCTAACAACATGTAATTTCCAATTACAATAGAAGGTCAAGAGTGTTTACCTCGATGAGCCCAAAATTATCCGAGTTTAAATGTCGATCCTGAGCAAGGTTTAGCTCCAACTCTGTGCGCTCCAACCCGCTCTAAACCACCCTTAGAAGTTCTAACCAACTTCTACATACTACTCCAACTAACTATGGAGATTTTCCTTAGGGTTCAGTTTTGTGGTAGTGGGAAGTATAATAGTATAAGCTGGCTTTTGTAAAGGTATAACCTTAGAATACTACAAGGTATATGGCTAAGGTAATTTGGGCATTATAACAATACTTTTGAGAGTATTTCTACCAAGAGGGGGGGTGTATTATACGGGACAACTAGGCTAGGGGGGTACCCCACGGCCACACTACTAGGAGGGAGGGCTCGGCGAGGGGAGGGCTCGGTCGAACTCAACATAAAGGGGAGGAGGAGGATTTTTAACACTTAGAAATATTTTAGGATGAAGAAGTCTTCAAAGGGGTGGGTATTTATAGGACAAGCCAAGGCGACAATGGCAAGATCTTGCCAAGTGCAAGGCAAGTGTAGGGCCAAGATTCACCCGTGTGTCCTTAACAACTAACACACAAAATATCCTACCTACTCACTCTCAAAATCGTCCAAGAATCCGCCCCTTAAGTCCGCAATTGGAGGTGACAAGTGTCGCCTCCCGTTGATCCAAAATGTTTAAATCTCTCGGAAAAATCCGCAAAAATTAAAAATGACATAGCCGGAATTTTCCCTACGAAAGCTGTGGAAACGTTTCGTCGAAAAACGACTCTAATCGGGTGTTGTGCACAAAGTGAAATCGTCCAAGCCTATTTAAAAGTTCAAATTTTCTACGTACGTCCTTACGTACATACTCTGGAAATACGGGGTATAACACTTACTTTGGAAATTTAAGAAAATTAATACTTGTTTATAATGATTCTTATTAAAGTAGTCATGATCTAGGAAATGTAATACAATTTTGTCTTATCTTAGCTTCTATGCAGATGGAGGTTTCTACTTGTTTCAATATAATTAATTGTCATTACTCTTTCCTTTATTAACACTGCAATAGCTTGTTCGATAGTTATTCCCATTTCCGAAATCAATATAACTTATCTCTTTTCTTTTTAGACCAAATACACATTACTCAAGAATGCGGTTTCATAACTTTTTAACACAAACCAAGTCCTTAATATTTCACATCAAGTCATTTATAAGTCAAGTCTCTTATCTTTTAAAATCAACAACCCATTCTTTTATTTACATAAAGTCGTTATAACCAACTTCCCATAAAGTCGTTATAACCCTTTATGTTTTAAACCTACCAAATTCATTTAACACATGTACGTCTACCGTACTACATAGTTCACAACAATCATGCTAGAAAGGATAGGAAGAGGTTCACATACCTCGCGACGATTATCGACAATTAGCAAAACGCTCCAAAGTACTATAACCTTACTAGCCTTTTCCAACCTTCAAGTAAAATATGCTACTCGTAGTACTTCAACCTTTAAAGGCCACAAAACTTTTATCAACTTCTAGATCTCTTCGTAGAATATTTCTAAGTACAAGATTCCATATTCTGCGGAAAATTCGGCAGCACCTCCTTTGTTGTTAACTTTTTAGTAAAGTAATGGATACATTTTTACCATTTTAATGGCTAATATGCCAATTCTTCTTTTAACATCTTAACAAGATCCAAATCTTTCCTTATTATATCATACTCCATAATATACTTCCAATATATGTATAATATCCAATATACATAATAATCAACTTTACAAAGAGGTTAAGGTTCATTACCTCAATAATAGCCCAAAAATATCCAAGAACTTAAAGTCGTTCCAAAGCAAGTCTTAGCTCCAAATATTTGTGTTTTAGCTCCAAATCTTTGTGTTCCAAACCACCACAAGTCACCCTTAGAAGTTCCTAACCAACTTCTATTCAAGAATTAACTCCAAAAAGTGAAGAACACTAAAATTCCAAATCTGTCTACTCTCGGCTTTGTGAGGATTTTTGAGGCTATGGGTGTGAAATATTGTCTAACTCTTGGTTAATAATATTCCTAATACATTACGGAAGAACACTTATAAGTTTAAGAATTTTTGGACAACATTTGGTTAAGGGGAGGGGGGTTGGACGAGAGCTTCAAGGAAAGGGAGAGAAAATATTTTCAAGTCTTGACATATTCTAAGTGTGGAAGATTTTTCATCAACTAAAGGGGTTTATATAGTACAACCAAGGGTTAGGATTGAAACATGTGTATGGTAGAGATTTAGGATGTAGGTTCTTTTGTACACTTGTCCCACAAATGCCATGCAAGGCCATGCAAGACTTTGACCATTTGACTTGCCCACTAATTGCACCAAAACCGTCCACTATGCCATGCAAAACCATGCAAGACTTTTGGCCACTTGTCTTGCCCACTAGTCTTGAAAAATCGTCCAACATGGCTCTTGGGGTGACACATGTCGCCCTCCTATTGGTCCAAAATATTTATCTCTCGGAAAAATTCTATAAAAATATTGAAAACGTAAAAATTTCCTTCACAAGGTTCGGAATATTTTCCGTCGGAAAACAATTCTTTCATTCTTACCCTAATTAGGATTTATACATTCGTACGTACGTCCTTACATACATACTCCGGAACTACGGGGTATAACAGAGAGTATCCTTTAGACCATGAGTGGGAGCTAATAGTGATGTTATACACGTTAGAGGTGATTCCTCGTTGGCTTAGATTTAAGTTTTTGCGCATGTGTTATATTATGGCCATATGTGGCATAATTGGTTTTGTAAGTATAGTAGTGAAGACTATACTGTCACATGTGTGTTTGGAGACCTAGAAGGAACATTCGGGACGAATGTTTCTAAGGGGGGAAGAATGTTACACCCCGTAGTTCCAGAGTATGTATGTGTGGACGTACGTACGAGAATATAACACTAAGTACGAAAGGGAAGAAAATTTTGAATTTTTGACGGAAAATATTCCGAACCTCGTGAAGGAAAAAGGTTTATTATTGGGAATTGGATTCTCAATTTTGGTATCTGGACTTCTTGGATTATAATAGAATTATGGATTTTATTTTCCAGAAATTGGTCACGTGGGGCCCACGGGAGAAATTTACGGTTTTGTGGGGCCCACATTATTTTCGAGATTTTGGCCATTATGGATGTTTTCGGGAGATGAAATATTTTGGACGAATTGGAGGGCGACACGTGTCACCCCCTTAGGTGGCATGTGGCCGAATTGGTGTGACATGTGGCTAGCGACTTATCTCAAGTTTGTCTTGTTTGGACAAGTGGCTTGTGGGCACACACTTGTTCCCCAATCTCACCACACACTTGCTTGCATCCTAGCCTTTGATTGTCCTATAAATACCCCTCCCTTTGGATTGCAAGACTTCATCCCACACTTGAGATTTCCAAGGCAAATACTCTCTCCCTTTCCTTGAGCATTCGGCCATAGCCCCTCCCCTTGACCAAAAGTTATCCAAAAATCCTTAAAACTTTTAAGTGTTCTTCCTTGATGTATTAGGAAGGTTGTTAACCAAGTGTTAGAAAATATTTCACACCCCTAGCCTTAAAAACCCACCTTGGCCGAAAGTTGCCATATTTGGAACCTAAGTGTTCTTCGCTTTTTGGAGTTGGATCTTGAAGAGAAGTTGGTTAGGAACTTCTACGGGTTGCTTGTAGCGGGTTGGAACGTAAGGAATTGGAGCTAAGATTCCTAAGGATCGACTTTTAGTTCTTGGATAATTTTGGGCTTATCGAGGTAATGATCTTTGTCCTTCTATTGTAATTGGAGATTACATGTTGTTGTAGTTTATAATTGAGTACATAATATGTGGAAGGAAGATCGAAAAGATATGGACTGTTTTGTATATTGTGGGGCAGAATTTTACACGTCCAGTTAGGCGTGTAATCCCCTTTGAGTTGTTGTATTACTGCGCCTTAAATGTGGCATGTTGGCTATTGATATCGGACCTTGAAAAAGGTGGGAGGTAAGTAAATACAGGGGAAGTGCTGCCCAATTTTCCGTAGGATAAGGAACCTTATACTTAGAAATGTTCTACGAAGAGATCTAGACGTTGATAGACGTGTTTGGTTGTTATAGGTGGATATTCTACGCGCGGCATACTCGACTTGGCTAGTGGATTTAAGCCGAAGAGGTATGTGATTCTTCCTATTCTCTTGAGCATGATTATTTGTGAAATATATAGTGCGGTAGACGCACGTGTGTTAAAGGAGTTTGATTTCCTTTTTGTGTCCTTGACTTGATTCTAAAGTTAAGTGACTTGATATGAAATGTTAAGGACTTGAATTGTGTTAAAAAGTTGTGAAACCTCATTCGTGAGAAATGGGTACTTGGTCTTTAGAAAGAATAAAGTTATCTTGATTTCGGAAATGAGAGTAGTGGTCCTTGGTTGGTTTAAAACGTAAAGTGTTATAATAGCTTTATGGGAAGTTAGTTATAACGACTTTATAAAAATGAAAGAATGGTTTTATTATTGGATTTAAAACGGTAACTTGATATTTTTTTTAAAAAGTTATGAGACATGGTTTTCAAAGTTACGAGATTTGATTTAAAGATTATGAGACTTGATGTAAGGTCTTGATTTCTAAAGATAAGAAGAGACTTGAGAATTTGAAGTTATGAAGCTTAAACTATTTTGAAAAGTATATTGTTACTTGACTTTAAAAAAGGAGAAGTAACTTGATTTAAAGAGTATAGGTTACTTGTTTTGAAAAGAGTATAGGTTACTTGGTTGTAAGTAACTTGTTTTTAACTTGTCTTGATTAGAAAAGTATAAGTGGCTTGATTTTAAAAGGTGTGAGCTCTGTGCGACCGTTCGGGGCGTTCTTATCCTTATCGGGCACCCTAGTGATACAATCATCGAGAAAACCGGCGGAAAATAAAACTTTAACAAGAAACAAGATATATGAACATAAAGCAGTCAACCCAAGTTACCTTCCAACAACATAAATAAATACAACTTCTTTCAAAGCGAACAGTTTAATCCTTTTACAACCACACTTGCGTAGTACTACAGACCTCTAAGATTTACAACTATGGCGACGGGGCCCGCCATACCACAGATGTACAAGAACCTACAACTCAGAACACATACCGAAAGATAAGCCTCGAGAAAGCGGAGCTTCCCAACGCTGAATCGAGATCCTAAGAGCGAGGATCCACGATCGATGTACCTCTACTGCGGCATGACGCGGCCCGAAGGAGGTCGATAACAGTACCAAGTATGTGAAAGCGTAAAATCAGTAAATGAAATCATAGCGATCTATATAAAGCGGGAGACATGAATGATAACCAAACTACGACACACGTATATCGATTATATCAAGTCGGTCTCGCGCCTCCACATCAATCATGCGTAGGATGCCTTCCCGCCAGCTGCGATCATGATATGATAACACGAAGTACACAGCCACCAAGTCCTACGATGCCAAAGGCATATTAACAATTCAAATGGAAGCATACGTGCGCTACGCATCGTGTCGGTATGTCGAGGAACCACAAGCGGTAATCAAAATTTAAGCATACCGTGCGCTCGCATCGCGTCGGTATGTCCAAAGGAAACAATAGGACGGCATTCCAAATGGAAACATGCGTGCGCTCGATCGTGTCGATATGCCCAAAGGGAAACAATAAGCGTGTCAACATGGAAGCATGCGTGCGCTACGCGTCGTGTCGGTATGTCCAAAGCGATTAGCAAAAGTAACACAATCAGCGAACGCGTGCAGTGGAATTTCTCCATCACCTGGGCATGTCGAGTAAGTTCTCAACAAGTCAACGGCCTCTATCGAGAGGCGGTAACACGAAATACAACACTTGACAAAGGCTATCATCACAAGCATAGGCAAGTTTCACACAACTCAAGTACTTTCACATAAGCCACGCAATACAGTAGTATAAAAATCGTGACTATCTTTTTAAGTAAACAAGACACTTCCCTTTTGTAAAATCAAGTAACAACATTATTTTCCAAAGCGTTCAAATTTGCCTAATTTCAAATGCTCAAGTCACTTATTTTAGAAAGGTTTCATAACTCATAGTCTTAATCTCTTTTAAAACAATTGAGTAACATATGTCATATATGTGAGTAGTTTATTCTTGTTTATAACGATCTTATTACCTGACCATGATCTAGAAAATGTAATATCATTTTGTCTCATCTTAGCTTCTCATGCGGATGGAGGTTTCTCTTGGTTTTAATACAACACATCATTATTCAATACATTTTCCTTTATTAGCAGCTGCAATAGTGCGTCGATACATTCAGATTCGAAATCAGTAAAACATTATCGCTTTAAAAACCAAGTACTCATTACTCACGAATGAGGTTTCACACAACATCCATTAAAACAAATAAGTTAAGTCTCTTATCTTATAAGATCAAGTCTCTTAACTTCTAACATCGATAAACCATTTTCACTACATAAGGTCGTTATAACTAACTTCCCATAAAGCTATTATAACACCCTATGTTTTAAACCAACCAAATCACTTAGCACGTATCGTCTGCCGTACTACATAGTTCACAACAATCATGCTAGAAAAGATAGGAAGAGGTTCACATACCTCGCGGCGATTTATCGACAATAAGCAAAATGCTCCAAGTACTACAACTGCTAGCCCTTTCCATCCTTGAGTAGAATACGCTACTCTTAGTACTTTCACCTATAAAGGTCAAAACGTCTATTAACCCCAAAACACAAGTTTCTATCTTTACATAGAAAATTCGCAGACCACCCCATGGCGTAAATCTCCTCTCTATCGAGGCCGGCTACAAGCCAACCGAGGGGTTTACACGTCTACGGACGTGTACAATTCTACTCGATAATACTACAAAGTCTCTTTGCAACTGATCCTATGTAAATACGATTCGATTCGATTCTTTATTCTTGGGCTTAAGTCAAAAGACATTTGCGAATACTAAGTATAGTTCCATATACGATACTTCAACTATATATTCTAACAAACATGTAATTTCCAATTACAATAGAGGACAAGATAATTACCTCGACAAGCCCAAAATTATCCAAGTTATAATGTCGATCCTGAGCAAGGTTTAGCTCGGCTCAGTGCGCTCAAACCACTCCAAACAACCCTTAGAAGTTCTAACCAACTTACTCAAATACTTCAACCAACTATGAAGATTTCCTTAGGGTTTCGGTTTGAGACTAAAAAGGACAAAGGTAGTATTTAGGACTCTACGTAAAGAGGTATCTTTGGAATACTACAAGGTACAAGGCTAAGGTATTTTGGGCATTATAACAATACTAGGGAGTATTTCAATACCACGAGGAGGGTATTATCACGAAACAACTAGGCTAGGGGAGGGTACCGGCTAGCACCATGAGGGGAGGGACTCGGCCAAAGGCCTTAACTAGGGAGGGCTCTTGGGCGAGTCAAACAAGAGGAGAGGAAGGATAGCAAGACTTGGAACATTTTGGATGAATGAAGTCTTGAGCCAGGGGTATTTATAGCAAAACCAAAAGCCAACCAATGGCCAAGATCAAGCCATGTGCAAGGCAAGTGTAAGGCGAGATCAAGCCAAGTGCACCTAGACCTACTCCTAAAATCCTCACAAATATCTACACAAATATCTACCACGACTTGCCCGCCAGTTCGGTGCCGCGCATGCTTCCATTGTGAGGTGACACATATCGCCTCCGTTGGTCGAATGTTTCGTCTCTCGGAAAAATCCAAAAATACAAAGCGACATAGCGGAATTTTCCGCCACGCGAAAGCTACTGAAAGCGTTTAAAAAAGCGACTCTAAGGTGTTGTACACATTGTAAAATCGGCCGGGGTGCCACGTGGGGTGACACGTGTCGCCCCGGTCGCCCAGAATATTTCGTCTTAGAAAATATCCAAAATACGAAATCTCAAAAACAAAGCGGGCCCCACAAAGCGTAAATTTCTCCGTGGGCCCACGTGACCATTTCGAAAATAAAATCTCAAAATTCTAATATAATCTATGAAGTCCAAATACCAAATCTGGGAATCAATTCCCATTAACGAACCTTTTCTTCACAAATAGCAGGAAACTTTTAAGTGAAAACTCACATCTTTCTTTCTTTTCAACATTTTACTCGCACTCGTGCGTGCGTCCTCACATACATACCTGCAACTACGAGGTATAACATTCTCCTCGCCAGAAACATTCGTCCTAATGTTCCTTCTCAAGACGGATATCGATGAAGTTCCTCCAACAAGTTGTCAACGCCACGGCTTGCGAAATAACACGTTATCTTCCTTCCTTACTCGTCGTGCCGCTTCTCGAACACTAGAACTCTCCCGGACGTACCATACTTGGTCATTACTTAGTTCGAAAATCTGCGAGTCACTACCTCGAACTTGGTCATCTTACTAACCTCGAACTTCCTAAGGCCATTCCGGCCTTACGAACGGCTTCGTCGAGCGCGTCCACGAACTCATCGTTGGTCACACAAACTTGGGCCTAGCATCCTCGTGACCCTACCACTGGCGGGACCACCCGAACTGACCCACCTTAATACGGGCTACGGGTTGACCGTATCGTCTCAACCCGACCAGCGGCGCCAAACTCTTGTTCCCGATCCTAACAATCTTACTAATTCACATCATGAAAGCTACCACTTCCATCTCACACTACCCACGGACTTATCACACAAATAAATCCACGTATACTACTACTGCGATAAGGGTCAAAAATAAATCTTTAACTTTCGACGACCTTACCCTAAGGTCTCGATCGTGACATAGTCTAAGGTTCACACTTACCATGCCCCCATACGTATCCTCCCAACTAAGCATGTTTTCTAACTCACAATTAACACAACGCTATCCGAACATAACACTTAACACATCATTAACATCAATACATACAAGTATCTAAAGGGTTAAGGATATACCTGAAACTAGGCGGTTCAAGGACCGCTAAAATCGAAACTTCCTGCGACCTCTCTAGTGGCCGCCGGTGTATGAACATCTGCCTGGCGTGGAAGGTGAAGAACCATAGCGATCTCGTAGCTTTGTGCTATCCTACCAGTGCTACCCACAGTGAGACAGTTTCTCCCAAAATGGCCCTGTGCATGTAAAACAAACTCCCGGACTAGCACGACACTCACCGCGGAGTCTACCCACAATCACAACGGTAGGGGTGGCTTCAGTTGGCTAACACCCCTGCTCTCCCGAAAATCTGAACCCTTGGAGCCCTGACCTGCTCCTGAATACTCTGGATGCCTTGAAGATTGTGGAGGACCACTATGCACTGGCGGAGGCGCATAACTAGTCTGCTGCTGAGGCGGTCTGCCTCGAAAGTCACCAAAGGACCCTGCTGTTCTGGCCCTCTTTTGCTGACCCTGGTCATTCCGTCGATCTCTCCGTGCCTCACATCCCAGTGCATGAGCCTGCATGCGGGCAATGTCCATGCCCGGCTGAAGAGCTACACCCGAACAAGCCTCTGTCAGTAATCATCTAGCCCGTGGCGTGGCGGTGCACTCTATCCTCCATGGTTGCCACTAAAGCGGGGACATCTGAGCCAACGAGTCAAACTCCACGTTGTACTCCGGAATGCGCGGATTGCGCCTCGGCATCATAAATCTGTCGGCCCGTGCCCTCCTCATCTGCGGAGGCAAGAAGTGAGTGAGGAATGCCTCTGAGAACTCGTCCCATCCTGCTGGACGCGCATGCTCTCCCCGGGACAACTCCCACGACTCAAACGATCATTGCGGTATCACGCGGCCGATGCGAACCTAAGACCACTCGGTCTCGAAGCCTTGATCACTCTCATGACCCAGAAGCTGCCGGATGAACTCGCGGATCATCCTCGAGCCTCGACCCATAAAACTCTGGCGGGCTCTGACTCGGAAAGTCCGTAGCCTCAAACTATCGCTCGGGGTGAACCACGGTGCTCTTGGGCTGGGCTGCTGCATCGGCTGTCCTCATATCGGCCTGACCACGGCCAATAAGCGCCATCTCCTTGTACCCCGTCTCATCTGCTCCGGTGTGGGTGGAGGCTCAGTCTTGTGGTCTCGGCCCGACCGCTGCTGCGACTCTAGCTTCTTTGGGTGGCGGCGTCCAAAACCCGCCGTCGAAGCACAAACCTCGGCGCTGTCGGACTGCGCCTCGTACTCCTCTGTATCTCACTAGCGACACCTCGCGGACTTGCCCACAGGCCTTGATCGCCGCGGAGGCATAACTAAGCAGAGATACGTCGGAGGGTCCAACTTACAACACAACTCTAAGGCACGATCTCGAGAATGAGAAGAATGGAAACCAATCCTAAATGTCCTATAGCCTCACGATTATAGATGTGGTGCCAACACGCCGATAATCAAGACTTACTAGAACGCGATGCGTAGACACTTTCCGAGGATTAAGCGCTCACGATACCACTTTTGTAACTTTGTCGCGAGCCTTGCTCGGCGACCCAACAAATGTGCGGGCTGCTTGCGATCCACGAGGCATGCCTACGGCCCTTCTCGGGATGTGCCACGGAGCCACGGTTGGTCTGTTCGTGGTAGAGCTCACGGCCTCTTTATACGCCGCCGAAGGAGGTCATGTTATACCGTATTTCGGAGTATGCGTGGGGCGTCGTAGAAAAATTGAACTTGTGAAGTTGGCTTGGCGAATTAAATTTTGTGCATAACACGATTAGAGTCGTTTTTCGAAAGCGTTTTCCACGACTTTCGTAGGGAATTTCCGGCTATGTCATTTTTAATTTTTGCGGATTTTTCCGAGAGGCGAAACATTGTGGACCAACAAGAGGCGCCACTTGGCACCCTCATTGGAAGCGTCTTGGGCGGTGAAGTGGGCGATTGGGTTGGCCATTTGGTCAAGGGTTGGTAGGATATTTTGTGCTAGTTGGCTAGTGTGCACTTGGCAAGATCTTGGCCCTACACTTGCTAGGCACTTGGCTAGATCTTGGCCATTGGTTGGCCTTGGCTTGTCTTATAAATACCCTCTAAGGTTGAAGACTTCTTCATCCAAAATGCCTAAGTCTTGAGAGCCTTCTCCCTCCTTGTGTGAGTTCGTGAGAGCACCCCACTCTGGGGTGCTAGCCGAGTGTACCCCCTCCTTGGCGAGAGTACCCCACAGTGGGGTAGTAGAGGTATACCCACTGCCTTGTTGCTTTCGTATAATACCCCTTTTGTGGTATAGAAATACTCTCCAAAGTATTGTTATAATGCCCAAATTACCTTAGCCTTATACCTTGTAGTATTCTAAGGTTATACCTATCTGAAAAGCCAGAAAATACTATTATACTTAGTCGGTCCTGACCCGAAACCACAGGAAAATCTCCATGGTTAGTTGGAGTAGTATGTAGAAGTTGGTTAGAACTTCTAAGGGTAGTTTGGAGGCGGGTTGGGCGCACGGAGTTGGAGCTAAGCGATAGCCGGGATCGACTTTATACTTGGATAATTATGGGCTTATCGAGGTAAATATCTTGTCCCTCTATTGTAATTGGAAATTACATGTTGTTTGAATATATAGTTGAAGTATACTATATATAGTACTGAACGTAGTTAGTTGGCAATGTCTTTTGACTTAAGCCTGAAGAACTGAACTGAACTGTAATTACATAGGACTGTATTACAGTAGACTTGTGTAGTAGTGCGGTGGAGTAGAATTGTACCCGTTCGGGTTAGATGTATAACCCCCCCCTGGTTGGCTTGGTATCCGGCCTCGATAGAGGAGGAGATTTCTGTTGTTGCGGGAGAGTCTTAGAAATTTACGTAGAAAGTTCTACGATGCGACACTGAATGTTAATAAAGCGCGCGTGGCCTTATAGGTGGAAGTACTACGTATGGCGCGATCTGCTTAGCTTAGGAGTAGCCAGCGGTTGGAGCGTTTTGCTATTAGTCGATACTCGTCGCGGTATGTGAACCTCTTCCTATCTCTTCTAGCATGATATGTGTGAACTATGTAGTGCGGTGAGCGTCGTGTGCTAAATGTATTTGGTGGTGTAAACATAAAGTGTTATAACGGCTTTATGGGAAGTTGTTTATAACGACTTTATGTTGGTTAGAAAATACATGTGGTTTTAAAAGGTAAGCGATTTGAACTATAAGCGGCTTGTTATATGTTAATAAAGAACTTGAAGTATTTCAAAAGATTCTTGAATCATTTTGAAAGAAGTAATACTTGGTGTTTGAAAACTTAAGAGTTATACTAGCTTTATGGGAAGTTAGGTATAACGGCTTAAGAATGTTTCTTGATTTGAATCGAATGTGTATCGACAAACCATGCGGCGTTAATAAAAATGTTTTGACTAATTAAGTATTTTTAAAACCGGTAGAAACTTCCATCTGCATAGAAGCTAAGATGAGACAAAATGATATTTCTAGATCATGGTCTTTGTAATAAGATTATTATAAACAAGAATATCCTACTCGCATATAGGGCTTAGGTTTCTCAGTTGTTTAAAGGAGAACTATATTCTTAAATGAATAAGACTATGAACTACTGAAACCGTTCTAAAATGAGAAACTTGAACATTGGAAATTAGGCAAACTTGAGCATTGGAAAGAATGTTACTCTTGATTTTACAAAGAGAGTAATTGAGTTACTTTAAAAGATAATCACTCTATGTTCATATACTACGGGTATTGATGGTTTCTTTGTGGAGTAACGTATCTTTTAAAGATTTAATGTATAAAGTACTTTGGGGATAAAAACCGATCTTGTTAATCGTATAGTAGAAAGTACCTTGTGTGAACAACTTGATTGTGTTGGTTTGTGATAGTCTTGTAATACTTTCTTGTTGCTTTGATAAGTAAGCGTGTTAGGATGCTACGTGTGTTAGTATCTTGTGATGGTTGCGTAAAGGGGGTTTCACTTGATTGTGCTTATTAACTATCAGTCGTTATGATAGTATTGTGGCATTCATCTCTTGAGATGATTCAGGGGGTTAAGCTGCCCTCCGATGCGGGGTAGACTTCGGCGGTCGATGGACTATGATTCGAGATACCTGCATGCGGGTCACAGGGGCTATGCGGGCTACGAGAGTTCGAGTTAGTATCGTCCTTTATGGGCATGCGGTCCTTGTGGCCATGCGGACTCGAAAGTCGGGGCGATGCAGGAGTAGCTACCCTCGATGCGAGAATGCCTCATGCGGGCGATGAGATTGGCCTATCGCGGGCTGCGGGAAGTTCGAGACTAGGCGCGCGTCGAATCTGCGGGCAAGTGGCGGCTTTGATCATGTAATGGTCTGAGCGGATCTTATAATCTGATTCATGACCTTGTTGATGCGTAGGTGTTAGTAGTCGGCTATGCCTTCGTACTTACCTGCATGCGGTTTTATTTGGACACAGGTGGGACACAGTGATCATGTGTATTCCTTGGTGCTTTTCTATCATAGGCTGGCGGTGAGGAAGGTATTCCACGGGCATGATTGATGTTATGGGCTGAGACCCATAGTTATATTTGAGTGATGACTTTGAGGCGTGAGTCACGACGTGACATATTTGCTTATTTATTGTGAGCGTAGTTTGGTTATCATACATGTCTCTGCTTTATAGACTATTATGATTTCAATTCTGATATTTTTAGTTTCACATACTCGGTTTTGTTATCTTGACCTCCTTGAAGCTGCGTTCATCTGCGCGAGTTGAGGTACACCAGTCGTTGATCCTAGCTCTCAGGATCACAGTTCAGCGTGTGGGAAGCTCCGTTTCTCCGGAGGCTTATCAGTGGTATAGTTCCTATGCGTAGTAAGTGTTTACATTCGGGGTTTGGCGGGGCCACTGTCGCCATTGTTGTCGTATCATTCTTAAGTGCATGAAATCTTGTTGTGGCGGGGTTGTAAAAAGGATTAAAGCGTTCATCTGTAAAGTTGTTATTTATATATCTAGAAAGGCAAAGTTTTCTAAAGATAAGCGTTATGCGTTTCTTGTTACTTCGTATTTGTGGTTTTATGTTCGTGATTACTCGATGTTGTGTCATTAGGGTGCGGGGTAAGGCACGATCCAGGGCGAGTTGGTCGTGACAAAAGTGGTATCGAGCGATTAATCCTCGGAAAGTGTCTGAGCCGTATCGATAGAGTCTTGATTATCGGTGTGTTGTGCACGCGATGTCCCGGAGGCTATAGGATATTTAGGATTAGTTTCTATTCTTCTCACTCGAGATCGTGCCTTAGAAGTGTGTTGTAAGTTGGACCCTCGGCGAAATTCTTTCCACTTATCGTTATGCCTCGCGTAGAGGCAGAGCCCGGGAGGGCAAGCGAGGAGGCTGAGTAGAGTTGAGGGTGGCGAGGGCACGAGCCCAATCATTACCTAGGGTAGTGCCGTTCGGGAGTTTTGCGGCGTCGCTAGCCCAGAGTTTGCGGCGGCGATTCCTCTGCGGCCATGACATTTGAACCGATTCCACGGCCAGAGCAGAGAATTTAGATTGCAAAGCGACCACATTACTAGCTATAGATTTGGCTACTAGAGTGTATCTGATGTCTGCGAGTCTTGATGACTATCTAAGAGAAGGGTTGTGCAGAGTAATTCTTGATTAGGCTTGAGCATGGCACGTGGTGGGCTTATGCGCGGCAGAAAGCGTAGAGATCGGCGGGTTAACAAGGGCGAGAAGAGGGCGGGCGTGAGTCGCTGGTAACTTTCAAAGCGAGCGCCTCGCGTGATTAGATATGCACCTCCGCGGTCTGAGTGGTCTTCCACGGATATCGGGGCGTTTGGAGTATGCGAGAGTTGGTGAACTCGGGGCTTAGGTTGCGGTGTAATGACGTCGTCGGGAATGTCGTCTTTTAGTTGGTACTTGTTGTACCTACGACCGTCAGGGTCTGATGTCGATAGAGTGTCGTTGTAGGAGGACTTAGCCCTCGAGGATCGGTGGGTAGTTCGTCATCTTCCCTAGCTATCGCCTACAGGCGGGTTTGATTAAACAACTAAGGAGTGAAGCGGTAGATATAGATATATCTTTAACCCTACATGTGTGATAAGGTGAGTATACCTTAAGTGCTATGTTACGATAGCGGTGTGTTAGTCGTGATTAGATTATGGTTGTTTAACCAAGTAAGATTTTGGGGATAGATAAGGTGTGAGCCTTAGAATGTTTTACGTAAAGACCTTAGAGGTAAGGCCGTCTCGAGTAAAGGTGTAGTGTTATGTTTGATCCTTATCGGAAGTGCATAGTGCCGCACGTGAGTTATGTTTGGGATAGGTCCACAGTAAGTGCGGAATGAAAGGGGGTAGTTGAGCTAAGAAGGCGCTAGGTTTTAATAGCGTGATTGTGAGGCATTCGGATCGGGAACTAGTGTTGTGCTCGTTGTGGTCGGATTGAGGCCGTGATGCGGGTCAACGCGGCCTTTTTGGTGGTGAGTCGGTTGTGGTGGTCGCGCCTTGTGGTAGAGTCACGAGGGTGTTAGGCCCGAGTTTAGTTAACCACGTCTGAGTTCGTGGATGCGTTCGACCGGTGGTCGGGCGATGGGAAGCGCCCATCGTGTTCTTGATCGGGGACCGTTTACTCGGTGTGTTGAGTTATCGAAAGGTTGTAAGGCTGCGCGGGGTGCCTACCTTCACCTTATGTCAGACAGTGAAGCCCAGGTTGTGGCTATTTTCGTTTTCTAAAAGTTTTACCGAGCAGGATAGGAACTCAGGTGAGTCTCAGAATCACATTCACCCTCGGGCCAGTGTTTGGATTTCAGGGATAGTTGTGGGGATTGTTGTCTCCTGTGGAGGTAGCGTTTAGGCTACCATTTTAGTGTTCGGATGTCGCCTTATGAAGCCTTGTAGGGGCGGACGTGTAAGTTCTTAGTCGATTGGTTCGATGTTGGCAAGGTTCGATAGTTGGTTGAGTTTGTTCGGTGATGTGGATAGTGAAGCTTGTCTAGAAGAGGTTACGCGGCTCGAGAGATATTGTGCGGATAATCGGCGGCGCTTAGAGTTCGAGTTGTGGTCGGTCTTCTTGAAAGTACCACCCGAGTTGGGTATGCGAGTTTGGAAAAGCGAGAACTTAGCAGGATTACTTTGGGCCTTTGTGGGTTCATGTGAAGAATAGGCGGGTTGCCTATATGTTAGCATTCTTGCGTCAGACTTAGGAGGAAGGGCGTCCGGTCTTCGTATTGTTATGTTGGGAAAGTATCGAAGATCCGTCAGTATTCGATTAATGATGACCACGTTAGAGATAGTAACCCCAGAGTTACGGCGACGATGCTCGGGAATGTAGTAAGATTATGAGAAAGAGTTCGGTATTATGCGAAGTGTCACGACATCCTCGAGGATCATGGCGGCCGGTACCATTTGTTAGGTCGTCGGAGCAAGGCTCGCGACAAAGTGACAAAATGTTAGAGGTGTTTTCCTCGTGGACTTGGATGTAAGTTTTTTTGTGCGCGGTGTTTACGTGGCGGATGTGGCGAGTTGGTTCTCGTAAGTGTAGTAGTGAAGACTATCTTGGCGCGCGTTGTTTTGAGACTTAGAAGGAACATTCGGGGCGAATGTTTCTAAGGAGGAGAATGTTATACCGTATTTCAGTATATGCGTGGGGCGTGCGTAGAAAAATTTGAACTTGTGAAGTTGGCTTGGCGAATTAAATTTTGTGCATAACACGATTAGAGTCGTTTTTAAAGCGTTTTCCACTTTCGTAGGGAATTTCGGCTATGTCATTTTTAATTTTTGCGGATTTTTAGAGGCGAAACATTGTGGACCAACAAGAGGCGCCAGCAGCACCTCTCATTGGAAAGCGTCTTGGGCGGTGAAGTGGGCGATTGGGTTGGCCATTTTGGTCAAGGGTTGGTAGGATATTTTGTGCTAGTTGGCTAGTGTGCACTTGGCAAGATCTTGGCCCTACACTTGCTGGGCACTTGGCTAGATCTTGGCCATTGGTTGGCCTTGGCTTGTCTTATAAATACCACTCTGGGTTGAAGACTTCTTCATCCAAAATGCCTAAGTCTTGAGAGCCTTCTCCCTCCTTGTGTGAGTTCGGCCGAGCACCCCACTCTAGGGTGCTAGCCGAGTGTACCCTCCCCACATGGCGAGTACCCACTAGTGGGGTAGGCGAGGTATACACCCACTGCTTGTTGCTTTAGTATAATACCACTTTGTGGTATAGAAATACTCTCCAAAGTATTGTTATAATGCCCAATTACCTTAGCCTTATACCTTGTAGTATTCTAAGGTTATACCTATCTGAAAAGCCAGAAAATACTATTATACTTAAGTCGGTCACCAAACCGAAACCACAGGAAAATCTCCGTGGTTAGTTGGAGTAGTATGTAGAAGTTGGTTAGAACTTCTAAGGGTAGTTTGGAGGCGGGTTGGGCGCACGGAGTTGGAGCTAAGCGATAGCCGGGATCGACTTTATACTTGGATAATTATGGGCTTATCGAGGTAAATATCTTGTCCTCTATTGTAATTGGAAATTACATGTTGTTTGAATATATAGTTGAAGTATACTATATATAGTCTTGAGCGTAGTTAGTTGGCAATGTCTTTTGACTTAAGCTGAAGCTGAAGCTGTAATTACATGGTGTATTCTGATGAGCTTGTGTAGTAGTGCGGTGGAGTAAATTGTACCCGTTCGGGTTAGATGTATAACCCACTGGTTGGCTTGGTATCAGGCCTCGATAGAGGAGGAGATTCTGTTGTTGCGGGGAGAGTCTTTAGAAATTTACGTAGAAAGTTCTACGATGCGACACAGAATGTTAATAAGCGCCTTGTGGCCTTATAGGTGGAAGTACTACGTATGGCGCGATCTGCAGCTTAGGAGTAGCCAAGCGGTTGGGCGTTTGCTATTAGTCGATACTGCGTCGCGAGGTATGTGAACCTCTTCCTATCTCTTCTAGCATGATATGTGTGAACTATGTGATGCGGTGAGCGTCATGTGCTAAATGTATTTGGTGGTGTAAACATAAAGTGTTATAACGGCTTTATGGGAAGTTGTTTATAATGACTTTATGTTGGTTAGAAAATACATGTGGTTTTAAAAGGTAAGCGATTTGAACTATAAGCGGCTTGTTATATGTTAATAAAGAACTTGAAGTATTTCAAAGATTCTTGAATCATTTTGAAAGAAGTAATACTTGGTGTTTGAAAACTTAAGAGTTATACTAGCTTTATGGGAAGTTAGGTATAACGGCTTAAGAATGTTTCTTGATTTGAATCGGAATGTGTATCGACAAACCAACTGCGGCGTTAATAAAAGGAAATGTTTTGACTAATTAAGTATTTTAAAACCGGTAGAAACTTCCATCTGCATAGAAGCTAAGATGAGACAAAATGATATTTCTAGATCATGCATTTCTTTGTAATAAGATTATTATAAACAAGAATATCCTACTCACATATAGGGCTTAGGTTTCTCAGTTGTTTAAAGGAGAACTATATTCTTAAATGAATAAGACTATGAACTACGAAACCGTTCTAAAATGAGAAACTTGAACATTGGAAATTAGGCAAACTTGAACATTGGAAAAGAATGTTACTACTTGATTTTACAAAGAGGAGTAATTGAGTTACTTTAAAAGATAATCACTCTATGTTCATATACTACGGGTATTGATGGTTTCTTTGTGGAGTAACGTATCTTTTAAAGATTTAATGTATAAAGTACTTTGGGGATAAAAACCGATCTTGTTAATCGTATAGTAGAAAGTACCTTGTGTGAACAACTTGATTGTGTTGGTTTGTGATAGTCTTGTAATACTTTCTTGTTGCTTTGATAAGTAAGCGTGTTAGGATGCTACGTGTGTTAGTATCTTGTGATGGTTGTGTAAAGGGTTTCCCTTGATTGTGCTTATTAACTATCGATCGTTATGATAGTATTGTGGCATTAAATCTCTTGAGATGATTAGGGAGTTAAAGCGCCCTCCGTCTGGGGTAGACTCGGTAGTCGATGGACTATGATTCGAGATACCTGCATGCGGGTCTGAGGGCCTATGCGGGCTCTACGAGTTCGAGTTAGTATCGTCCTTTATGGGCATGCGGTCGCTTGTGGCCATGCGGACTCGAAAGTCGGGGCGATCGGGAGTAGCTACCCTCGATGCGAGAATGCCTCATGCGGGCGATGAGATTGGCCTATGCGGGTGCGGGAAGTTCGGGACTAGGCGCGCGTCGAATCTGCGGGCAAGTGGCGGCTTTGATCATGTGATGATGCAGAGCGGATCTTATAATCTGATTCATGACCTTGTTGATGCGTGGGTGTTAGTAGTCGGCTATGCCTTACGTGCCTGCATGCGGTTTTATTTGGACACAGGTGGGACACGGTGATCATATGTATTCCTTGGTGCTTTTCTATCATAGGCTGGCGGTGAGGAAGGTATTCCACGGGCATGATTGATGTTATGGGCACGAGACCCGTAGTTATATTTGAGTGATGACTTTGAGGCGTGAGTCACGGCGTGACATATTTGCTTATTTATTGTGAGCGTAGTTTGGTTATCATACATGTCTCTGCTTTATAGACTATTATGATTTCAATTCTGATATTTTTAGTTTCACATACTAAATTTTGTTATGTCTTGACCTCGCCCGAGTGCGTTCATCTGCGAGTTGAAATACACGATCGTTGATCCTAGCTCTCGGGATCTGATTCGGCGTGTGGGAAGCTCCGTTTCTCGGAGGCTTATCGGTGGTATAGTTCCATGTCGTAGTAAGTGTTTACATTCGGGGTTTGGCGGGGCCTGTCGCCATTGTTGTCGTATCATTCTTAGAAGTGCATGTAATCTTGTTGTGGGCAGGGTTGTAAAAAGCATTAAACTGTTCATCTGTAAAGTTGTTATTTATCTATGCGGAATGGCAAAGTATTCTAAAGATAAGCGTTATGCGTTTCTTGTTACTTCATGTTGTGGTTTTATGTTCGTGATTACTACGATGTTGTGTCATTAGGGTGCGGGGTAAGGCACGATCCGGGCGAGTTGGTCGTGACAGTCGATAACAGTACCAAGTATGAAAGCGTAAAATCGTAAATGAAATCATAGCGATCTATATAAAGCGGGAGACATGAATGATAACCAAACTACGATGCACATATATCGATTATATCAAGTCGGGTCTCACGCCTCACATCAATCATGCGTGGGATGCCTTCCTCATTCTGCGATCATGATATGATAACACCCCGAAGTACACCAGCACACCAAGTCCTACCTGATGCCAAAGCTGTATTAACAATTCAAATGGAAGCATACCCGTGCGCTACGCATCGTGTCAGTATGTCGAGGAACCACAAGCGATAATCAAAATGGAAGCATGCGTGCGCTCGCATCGTGTCGGTATGTCGAAGGAAACAATAGCACAGCATTCCAAATGGAAACATACCCGTGCGCTACGCATCGTGTCAGTATGCGAAGAAACAATAAGGCGATATCAACATGGAAGCATGCGTGCGCTACGCGTCGTGTCGGTATGTCCAAAGCGATTAGCAAAAGTAACACAATCAGCGAGCGTGCGTAGAATTTCTCCATCAACTGCCGCATGTCGAGTAAGTTCTCAACAAGTCAACCGAACCTCTATCGAGAGGCGGTAACACGAAATACTGTACAACAAAGGCTATCATCACAAGCATAGGCAAGTTTCACACAACTCAAAGTACTTTCACATAAGCCACATGATACCAGTATAAAAATCGTGACTATCTTTTTAAGTAAACAAGACACTTCCCTTTGTAAAATCAAGTAACAACATTATTTTCCAAGCGTTCAAATTTGCCTAATTTCAAATGCTCAAGTCACTTATTTTAGAAAGGTTTCATAACTCATAGTCTTAATCTCTTTTAAAACAATTGAGTAACATATGTCATATATGTGAGTAGTTTATTCTTGTTTATAACGATCTTATTACAATGACCATGATCTAGAAAATGTAATATCATTTTGTCTCATCTTAGCTATGCGGATGGAGGTTTCTCTTGGTTTTAATACAACACATCATTATTCAATACATTTTCCTTTATTAACGCTGCAATGGTGCGTCGATACATTCCGATTCGAAATCGGTAAAACATTATCCCTTTAAAACCAAGTACTCATTACTCACGAATGAGGTTTCACACAACATCCACATTAAAACAAATAAGTTAAGTCTCTTATCTTATAAGATCAAGTCTCTTAACTTCTAACATCGATAAACCATTTTCACTACATAAGGTCGTTATAACTAACTTCCCATAAAGCTATTACAACACCATGTTTTAAACCAACCAAATCACTTAGCACGTATGCGTCTAGTACTACATAGTTCACAAAAATCATGCTAGAAAAGATAGGAAGAGGTTCACATACCTCGCGACGATTTATCGACAATAAGCAAAATGCTCCAAGTACTACGCACTTGCTAGCCCTTTCCACTCGGTAGAATACGCTACTCTTAGTACTTTCACTATAAAGGTCAAAGCGTCTATTAACCCCAAAACACAAGTTTCTATCTTTCTATAGAAAATTGGCGCCTCACACATGACAGCGTAAATCTCTCTCTATCGAGCCGGCTACCAAGCCAACGGGGGTTTTACGTCTACCGGGCGTGTACAATTCTACTCGATATCTACACAAGTCTACTGTCATCTGTAAATTCGATTCGATTCTTTATTCTTGAGCTTAAGTCAAAAGACATTGCGAATACTAAGTATAGTTCCATATACAGTATCTTCAACTATATATTCTAACAAACATGTAATTTCCAATTACAATAGAGGACAAGATAATTACCTCGACAAGCCCAAAATTATCCAAGTTATAATGTCGATCTGAGCAAGGTTTAGCTCACTCAGTGCGCTCAAACCACTCCAAACAACCCTTAGAAGTTCTAACCAACTTCTGCTCAAATACATCAACCAACTATGAAGATTTCCTTAGGGTTTCGGTTTGAGACTAAAAGGACAAAAGGTAGTATTTAGGACTCTACGTAAAGAGGTATCTTTGGAATACTACAAGGTACAAGGCTAAGGTATTTTGGGCATTATAACAATACTAGGAGTATTTCAATACCACGAGGAGGGTATTATACGAAAACAACTAGGCTAGTGGGTACCCACTGCTAGCACCACAAAGGGGAGGGACTCTCGGCCAAAGGCCTTAACTAGGGAGGGCTCTTGGGCGAGAGTCAAACAAGAGGAGAGGGAAGGATAGCAAGACTTGGAACATTTTGGATGAATGAAGTCTTGCCAAGCGGGTATTTATAGCAAAACCAAAAGCCAACCAACGATGGCCAAGATCAAGCCATGTGCAAGGCAAGTGTAAGGCCAAGATCAAGCCAAGTGCACCCTAGACCCTACTCCTTAAAACCCTGCAAATATCTACACAAATATCTACCACAACTTGCCCGCTCAATTCGGCCAAGTGCGCCACATCTTCCGTTGTGAGGTGACACATGTCACCCTCCGTTGGTCCGAATGTTTCGTCTCTCGGAAAAATCCGCAAAATACAAAGCGACATAGCCGGAATTTTCCTTCGCAGCTACATAAAACGCGTTCGTCAAAACGACTCTAACCGGGTGTTGTGCACAATTGTAAAATCGGCCAAGGGTGCCACATGGGGGTGACACGTGTCGCCCCCCGATTCGCCCAGAATATTTCGTCTTCCGAAAATATCCAAAATACCAGAAATCTCAAAAACAAAGCGGGCCCCACAAAACCGTAAATTTCTCCCGTGGGCCCCACGTGACCATTTCCGAAAATAAAATCTCAAAATTCTAATATAATCTATGAAGTCCAAATACCAAATCTGGGAATCCAATTCCCATTAACGAACCTTTTTCTTCACAAATAACCGGAAACTTTTCCGTCGAAAACTCACATCTTTCTTTCTTTTCAACATTTTCTGCCGTACTCTCGTACGTACGTCCTCACATACATACCCTGCAACTACGGGGTATAACAGCTCCTTGATCTTAAAAGAGTGAGTTACTTGGGTTTTAAAAGTATACTTGATGTTGTTTTAAAAGTGTAAGACACTTGGTTTAAAAAGTACTTGATTTAAACATGAGAGTGTCTTTGGGGTTAGTACCGTGTGGTTTTTACTTAAAGGGATATTTTTAAGAGCGTTGAAGTACGTAGTACTTTGGGGTTAAAACCCGGATTGTTGGCAAAAAAAAAATGAAAGTACCTTGAGTGTGAGTAACTTGCCTATGTTTGCTTGTGATAGCCTTGTAATGATTTCTGAAGGTGTGGTAAGTTGGTTTGATAAGTAAACATGTTATGATACTACGGGCGTTAGTGTCTTGAGACTTTTTGTGTTAAGGGGGTTTTCTTGTTGTGCTTATGTTGTTTACGATAAGCCGGTTGTGCTTATATTATATCACATACCCCCCTGACTTGTTACGTTGTTCACATGCCGCGGGTTAGCTACCCCCGATGCGAGGAATACCTCATGCGGGTCCATGTGGCCTATGCGGACTACGGGAGTCCAGGAATCACTCCGGGTGTGTTACGCCGATGCGAGGAATACCTCATGCGGGTCCATGTGGCCTATGCGGATTGCGGGAGTCCAGGAAATGCCGCGGGTTAGCTACCCCCGATGCGAGGAATACCTCATGCGGGTCCACGTGACCTATGCGGACTACGGGAGTCCAGGATTAGGACTCGCACAATGATACTAAGGGCGAATGGCCCAACTTCGATCATTGGCGGTCTAGAAAGAACCGGTCAGCGTCGTGATACAGTTTTATAGCATTGTTGGTACGGTAGGCTCTGGTAGATGGCTTCAGTGCTTGCCCCGGTCAGTTTTATGACGCAGGCTGGATCTGGTGTGTAGCTTTCCTACTTGGCCCGTACGGTTGTTTTTATGGCACAGGTGGGACCTGGTGTTCATGTGTACTTTTGGTGTTATATTATATCATAGACTGCCGGCAGTGAGGAAGGAGTTCCACGGGCATGATTGATATTGCCGGCGTGAGACCCATGGTTATAGTTGAGTGATGACTTTGAGGGCATGAGTCCCTGACTTGACATGACTGCTTATATATTATGTATTGTAGTTTGGTTATCATACATGTCTCCTGTTTTATATAGATTGTTATGATTTCATTACAGTATTTTCAATTTCACATACTTGGTACCTGTTATCGACCTCGCCCGGGCTGTGTTCATGCCGCAGGTAGAGGTACACCGGTTGTTGATCCTCGCTCATAGGATCACGGTTCTGCGTTTTGGGAAGCTCCGTTTCTCCGGAGACTTATCTTTTGGTATGATTCCCTGATATTGTAGGTTCTTGTACATTCAGGGGTATGACGGGGCCCTGTCCCATCGTAGTTGTTATAAAAACTCTTAGAGGTCTGTAGTACTGTTGTGAGTTGGGCTTGTAAAGGATGTAACTGTTCAGGTTTTGTTATATATGCAGAAATGTGACCGTTTTGGTTAGCCTGTTTCTTATTTTATATTGTTTCATATCTATGAGTTTTTATATCCGCTGATTTTCTCTGATGTATTATCACTAGGGTGCCCGGGGTAAGACACCAGTCGCGGGCCCGAGGTCGGGTCGTGACAAAAGTTGTATCAGAGCAGTTAGTCCTCAGAAAGTGTCTACAGACCGTATCTAGTAGAGTCTTGATTATCGGCGTGTTGTGCACCACACCTATAATCAGGAGGCTGCAGGATATTTAGGATTGGTTTCCATTCTTCTCACTCTGAGATCGTGCCTTAGAGTTGTGTGATAAGTTGGACTCCCTCTGACGTATTCTTATGTACCAGTTATGCCTCTATGCAAGGCAACCAGGGCCCAGAGGGGCAGGGCATCAGAGGGAGCTGCGAGTAGAACACAGAGGGTTATCAGGGCACAGTCCCAGTCATTACCTGAAGTAGTACTTTATACGGGGAGTTCTGCGATGCCGCCAGCCCCAGCAGAGTTTAGCTCGGCGATAGCAGTTTCTACTGAGGCCATGATATCTGAGCGTCCAGTTCCACGACCAGGAACAGAGGATATGGGTTACAAAGAGATAGCCCAGTTACTAGCTAGGATTGTGGAAAACAGGGAGGATAGAGTGCACCGATATGTCACGGGACTGGATGATTATCTAGAAGGGGGTTGTATGAGAGTGGCCCTTCAGCCGGGCATGGACATTGCCCGCATGCAGGCTAATGCGCAGCAGACCGAGGAACGCAGAGGTCAACGGATTGACAGAGTCCATCAGAAGAGGGCCAGGACAGCAGGGTCCTTTGGTAACTTTCGAGGCGTACAGCCTCAGCGGCAGGATGGTTATGCGCCTCCGCCAGTACATAGTGGCCCTCCGCGCCTTGGGGCGTTCGGGATATTCCGGGCGGTCGAGCACCAAGGTTTGAGTTTCGGAGAAACGAGGATGTTAGCCAGAGAAGGCCACCCCTACCTCGGTGTGGCCATTGTGGTAGGTTCCATTTTGGGGAGTGTCGTACTACTTCGACAGCTTGTTATGCTTGCGGCCAGCAGGGCCATATGGTGAGAAATTGTCCAACCAGAGGTGACACTGGTGGGATAGCACAGTCTACTGGATCAGTTGCGGGTTCTTCACTTTCAATAGCTAGGCAGGATGCTCATACACCGGCAGGCCATGACAGAGATCATGGTGGAAGTTCCCAGTTTTAGCGGCCCTTTGAACCGCCTATTTTGATTTCAGGTATATCCTTAACCCTCTAGAGACTAGTATGCGTGATAAGATGATTATACGTTAAGTGTTATACTCGGATAGTATTGCGTTCAATTGTGATTTAGAAAGCCTGGTTAGTAGAAAAGGTAAGTTTGGGGACATGGAGATTATGAGCCTTAGAATATAGATAACCATGGAGACCTTAGATGTGAGGCCGTCTTGAGTAACAGATTTTTGCGGGTGATCTTTGTCGGAGTACATAGTATACATGGAGTATATTTGTGTGATAAGTCCATAAGTAGTGTGATATGAATGTGAGCAGTTAAGCTAAGAAGACCTCTAGGCTTTCATGACTTGAATAGTGAGATTAGTTCCAGACGAGGAATGAGGACTTAGTACGATGACGGGTCAGGTTGAGGACCAATCGCGGGTCAACCCGCAACCCGGAATGAAGTGGGGTAAGTTTGAGGTGGTCCCGCTAGGTGATAGGGTCACGAGGGTGCAACGCCCAAGTCTAGGTAACCATTGTACGAGTTCGTGGACGCGTTCGACCAGAATCGGGTCGTAAAGGACGATGATGGCCTTAAGGGAAATTGAAGCTAGTAATGACCAAGTTTGAAGGTAGTAACTCCAAGGTGCTGAAAACTGAAGCAATGACGAAAATGTAGTACGTGTACTACAAAGAGTTCGGGTGTACGAGAAGGGTACGTCGAGTAAGAAAAGAAGCGAACATGTGTTAAAAGAATGAAAGTGGTCATTTTTTGTGAAGTGAAGGTGTGAAGAGAGTATCCTTTAGACCATGAGTGGGAGCTAATAGTGATGTTATGCACATTAGAGGTGATTCCTCGTTGGCTTGGATTTAAGTTTTTGCGCGTGTGTTATATTATGGCCATATGTGGCATAATTGGTTTTGTAAGTATAGTAGTGAAGACTATACCGTCACATGTGTGTTTGGAGACCTAGAAGGAACATTCGGGACGAATGTTTCTAAGGGGGGAAGAATGTTACTGTTACACCCCGTAAATTCAAGAGGATAAGTTAAGAACGTACGAAAAGAAATAAGATTTGAATTTGGGAAGTTGGGTTGGTAAATGTTGTAGGCAGACGTTCAGTCAACTCTGGAGTGGTATATCCCCTAATTCTTTAGGAGTTTTGAGGTGTTTTAAAAGACTAGTATGAAGTTCGTAGAGTCTAGTTTCCCACGCAACAAACCACTCGTCGATTGGACATCGGGGTAGGAAGTTACGGGCGTTAGAAGTTACGTGGTGGCGCAGACGATTTCCCAGCGGCGTCGCAGCGCGCACAAGACCGATATTTCTGAAAATCCTCTGAGGTTGCAGCGCCGCGGCGCCGGCTACAGGGCCGCGACGCCAAGGAGGGATTTTTACGCGGAAAGGGGCGAGAAACAGGGGATATTTTGGTAGAAGGCCTATGGGAGGGTGACAAGTGTCCCTCCCATCTTTTTGACCAAGGGAGGGTCTTATTTTAGGACCAAGTCTTCAAGACTTGGCCATTTGCAAGGGTTTCCTTAAGAAAAATTCCTCTCCTCTCTCTCAAATTGATGAACCCCGGTGAGATTTTTTGGAAAGGCTTCAAGAAGGAAAAGTGTTGGCAAGCTTGTAGAGGGTTCGTGTGGGTAATTTTAAAGTGAAGAAGATTTCGGAAAGAGGGCTTCTTGAGGTAAAAATCTTCACCTTCTTGTGTAAATGAAGATTTCAAGTTATAGTATTTAAGAAATGAGCATGTGGTTGTTATATTAAAGTTTGAAAAGATTTAGATCTTGTCGTCTTATTGAAAACCGAAAATGGGCATGTGAGCCACTCATGTTGTAATCAATTCGGTTGTTAGCTAAAAATCGTTGCATGTTATAAATAAGAGGGTATATAATTGGTTATGATTTATATAACATGTTGGAATAACGAGTTGGATTAAGAGGAAATTAAAAGGAAATTGATAATTGTTGTGATATTGTAGCCGAATGTGGCTTGGAATTATTGGATTGTTTTGTATTATTGTGGGGCAGAATTTTACGCGTATTGTAAAGGCGTGTAATCCCCTTTTGGTTAGCTGAATTGTTGTGCCTTAAATGCGGCGTTTGGTTATTGAATTCGGACCTTGGAAAAGGTGGAAAAGTACGTAGAAACAAAGGAAGTGCTGTCCAATTTTTCCCGTAGAACAAGAGACTTTACATTAGAATATTCTACGTTGAAGCTAGAAGCTAATAGACGAATTATGGTCATTATAGGTTGACATCTACGGACGGCATATTGGACTTGGCAAGTGGATTAAACATAAGAGGTATGTGGAAACTTTCTTATCTCTTGAGCATGAGTAGTTATAACTGTATGGTACGGTAGACGTACGTGATTTAAATAAGGTAAAGTCATTTTGATATACTTGACTTGTTTTAAAGATGCCTAGTCGGTTGAGTTAGAGGACTAACTCACTTGTCCTTGAGGAAAGGTTATAAGAATGGGTTATTCTAATGGGGTAGACAAGGACTCCTTGATGTGAAAAAGTATGGAACTATTATAAAGATAAGAACTTGTTTTCTAAGTTAAGAACTTTGTCTTCTAAAGTAAAGAGACTTGAAGCATTTTGAAAGTTGTGTAACTTGATTTGAAGTACAAGTCTCTTGGTCATAAAAAGAACGAAGTTGTCTAAAGCATAAAGTTAATATAACGGCTTTATGGGAAGTTGGTTATAATAACTTTATGGAAGGTTAAGGAAATGGTTTTTCTCGAATAAGTAAACCTAGATGAAAGAATTGAAACTAAGAAGGGCAATTTGATTTAAAGACATCAATTGCTTAAAGTTTAAAAGGAGGGTCACTTGATTTAGAAGCCCGAAACATATTTCTAAAAGTACAGTGACTTGTTGAAATGTAGATAAGCCTTGATACTACGGGTGTTAGTATCTTGGGGTCTTATGTGGAAAAGGGATCCTTGGAAAGAATAGAAATACATAGTACTTTGGGTTGAATTTTCCCCGGACTTGTTAAGTGATATGAAAAGTGCCTTAAGGTCATAAAATGAGATCCATGTTGTATGTTAATGAAAGTCTAAAGAAGTTATGATTTTACTTGGATGTACCGGCAGTGATGTGGGATTCCACGGGTATGCTTCCATTGTCTTATTGTGAACTTACTTGGGCGACGCATCGGTGATGTGGGATTCCACGGGTATGCTTCCATTGTCTTATTGTGAACTTACTTGGACGTACCGGCAGTGATGTGGGATTCCACGGGTATGCTTCCATTGTATTATTTTGAACTTACTTGGGCGTCTGGCGGTGATGTGATTCCACGGGTATGCTTCCATTGTATTATTGTGAACTTACTTGACGCGTCTGGCGGTGATGCGGGATTCCACGGGTATGCTTCCATTGTCTTATTGTGAACTTACTTGGACGTACCGACAGTGATGTGGGATTCCACGGGTATGCTTCCATTTTCCTAGTATGATCTTATCTGGACGTACCGGCAGTGATGTGGGATTCCACGGGTATGCTTCCAGTGTAGTTGATCCTTGGACATGCTTACGATGAGGAATTCCGAGGCATGCGCCTTGGACATGCTTACGATGAGGGATTCCGAGGCATGCGACCAGGATGCGGGTTAAATTCCCGGATACGATTACTACTCCATGGATTAGCTCCCCATGAATTCATGTACCCGAGATGAGGGATTCCACGGGCATGAGATATATACATAGGTTTATATGTGTTGTATGTGTGTACGCCGTCAGTGAGGTAGGATGCCACGGACGCGTCACATGGTTAGATTTTTCACCTAGCGGTCGGCAGTGATGGGGAATCCCACGGGCGCGCTTTGATATTTGAGGGCTGGTGTTCATAGCCCTGGTGTGACTATCGTTCATATGTTGAAACAGGCTGTACAAGGTAAAACTGACTTTCATTACTTCCACTTCAGTAAGGCACAGTGTACTGTTAATTGGGTTATCATATATGTCTTCAGCTGTATTTTTGACTATTATGATTTAAATTACAGTACTTTCAGTTTTGCATACTTGGTACATATTTTGTACTGACCTCCTTCGGGGGGCTGCGTTCATGCCGCAGGTTGAGGTACATAGCTTGTTGATCCGCACTCCTAGGATCACGGTTCAGTTCTCGGAAAGCTCCATTTCTCCGGAGGCTTTGTCTTTGGTATGGTTCCCTGAAGTTGTTGACTTTTGTACATTCAGGGGTATGGCGGGGCCCTGTCCCGTCACAGTTGTTATGTAAACTCTTAGAGGTCTGTAGTCATATCTTGTGGGTCACTTTATGATTTTTTTTTTTGAGGTAACTGCTTTTGGATTTGTTTATATCCACGGAGGTAGCCTTATCGACTAACCTAATATTTATTTCATTATTAAGTTTGTGTATGTTCCGCTGATTATCTCTGATGTATACCTGTAAGGGTACCCAGGTAGGGCACCAGTCGCGGGCCCGGGGTCGGGTCGTGACAAAAGTGGTATCAGAGCAGTTAGTCCTCGGAAAGTGTCTACAGACCGTGTCTAGTAGAGTCTTGATTATTGATGTGTTGTGCACCACATCTATAATCGTGAGGTCACAGGACATTTAGGATTTGTTTCCATTCTTCTCTCTGCGAGATCGTGCGATAGTCTTTGTCTACTAGGCTGAATCCTCTATGACCTATTCTTATGTATCAGTTATGCCTCCACGGAAGGCGACCAGGGCCCAGAAGGGCAAGGCAGCATCAATATTTGTTAGTGGTACCCAGAGGATTTCTAGGAATCAGGCCCAGACAATGCCTGAG
Source organism: Przewalskia tangutica (assembly GCA_029844215.1). Taxonomy (NCBI): domain Eukaryota; kingdom Viridiplantae; phylum Streptophyta; class Magnoliopsida; order Solanales; family Solanaceae; genus Przewalskia; species Przewalskia tangutica. Next base: position 48,859,150 of record CM056719.1, read on the forward strand.
GTTATGGGGGGATCGGCGAGTTCACCACGGCGATTAGAGAGCCGAGGCGGCGAGAGCACCAGAGGTTCCGCACGAGCCTCGATCCCACACCGTGGCCGAGTATAGAGATACGGAGAGCGGTCCGGTTATTGACTAGCATCGTGGCGAGCGGCAAGCGGGAGCCGATAGCTAACCCTGTAGCCGATAGTTTGAGGATTGGGACTATCTGAGTTGTAATCCACCAGAGGTTCTATGGTTCGAGGTCTGAGGAGGACCCTCAGGAGTTCATTCGGCAGGTGCAGCGGACTATGCAGGTGCTTAGGGCCTCGGAGACGGAGTCCGTTGTGTTAGCTTCATACCGTTACGCGATATTGCGTTGAACCGTTTGAGTCGTGGTGTTGTCTAGAGGTGTGGGTGCTCCTCCGGTGTTTGGGATGAGTTCACTAAGCCTTCCTGGTCACTTTTTGCCTCACGAGACGGCGAGAGCCCGCTGGATAGGTTCTTGGCATTGAGACAGAATGGGAGGACCATCGAGAGTACAACCCGAATTTGACTCATTGGCCGTGTATGCACCCACTATTGTGGCGGATATGGGACGAGTTCACCGCATGTGATGGGCTAGACCGTTATATGGTTACCACATGTGCAGGAGTGGCTCTTGACCGTGTATGGATATCTCCGGGATGCGAGCTTATGCACGAGGATTGAGGATAGGGAGAGAGGGCCAACGGACCTAGTCCACCCAAGAGGCCGGGGCAGCGGCGTTTCATGATAGCTTCAGGCGGACAACCTCAAAGAACGAGCTAGGTCTACATTTCAGCCGACGCAGAGTGCTCCTTCTCGGCCTTCTGGCGGGTGGTTGACCGCCAGGGATATTCGGAGCGGTCGTGGCTCAAGGCTGCAGTTCACGGATGTCCGGGATAGTAGCCAGGGGAGGCCACCTTTGCCTCGGTGTGGTCACTGTGGTAGATCTCATTTTGGGGAATGTCGGACTAGGTCGACAGCTTGTTATGCTTGCGACCAACAGGGCCATTTGGCAAGGCACTGTCCGAGCCGGTGGCATGGTGGGGTAGCATACCTGATCGATCGCGGGTTCTTCGCCTTCAATGGCTAGGCAGGATGTTCATGCACCGGCAGGCCACGACAGAGGTCGGGGTAGTAGTTCCCAGTTTTAGCGGTCCTTTTACCCGCCTATGCGATTTCAGGTATATTTTTGATCCTTTAGAGACTTGTATGCATGATAGAGTTGTTGTATGTTTAAGTGTCATGAACGGATTATATTGAGACTATGTATGTATGCTAGAAGTAGGTGGGAAGTACGATAAGAGTAGCATTTTAGGCCTTGAATGGGAGTAAATAGCGTTGGTGCACCCTTGGGATCTGTTTTCTTGGTTGACAATAATGGATGTGTATGCGAGTGGGACATCTTAGGGTCATAAGTGGCATAATAAAGTTCCATTAATTGTAAGTACGATGAGTATTAGATTGACTCCAAAAGAACATTCGGGGACGAATGTTTCTAAGGGGGGGAAGAATGTTACACCCCGTAAATTCAAGAGGATAAGTTAAGAACGTACGAAAAGAAATAAGATTTGAATTTGGGAAGTTGGGTTGGCAAATGTTGTAGGCAGACGTTCAGTCAACTCTGGAGGGGTATATCCCCTAATTCTTTAGGAGTTTTGAGGTGTTTTAAAAGACTAGTATGAAGTTCGTTGAGTCTAGTTTCCCACGCAACAAACCACTCGTCGATTGGACATCGGGGTAGGAAGATTCTGGGCGTTAGCGATTACGTGGCTGGCAGAGGACAGATTTCCAGCGCGTGCAGCGCCGCTGATATTTCTGAAAATCCTCACGAGGTTGAGCGCGGCCGCGAGGCATGGCGCCAAGCGGGATTTCTGTGATGAGGCGAAAAACAGGGGATATTTTGGTAGAAGGCCTATGGGATGGTGACAAGTGTCCCTCCCATCTTTTTGACCAAGAGAGGGTCTTATTTTTGGACCAAGTCTTCAAGACTTGGCCATTTGCAAGGGTTTCCTTAAGAAAAATTCCTCTCCTCTCTCTCAAATTGATGAACCCCGGTGAGATTTTTTGGAAAGGCTTCAAGAAGGAAAAATGTTGGCAAGCTTGTAGAGGGTTCGTGTGGGTAATTTTAAAGTGAAGAAGATTTCAGAAAGAGGGCTTCTTGAGGTAAAAATCTTCACCTTCTTGTGTAAATGAAGATTTCAAGTTATAGTATTTAAGAAATGAGCATGTGGTTGTTATATTAAAGTTTGAAAAGATTTGGATCTTGTCGTCTTATTGAAAACCGAAAATGGGAATGTGAGCCACTCATATTGTAATCAATTCGGTTGTTAGCTAAAAATCGTTGCATGTTATAAATAGGAGGGTATATAATTGGTTATGATTTATATAACATGTTGGAATAACGAGTTGGATTAAGAGGAAATTGAAAGGAAATTGATAATTGTTGTGATATTGTAGCCGAATGTGGCTTGGAATTATTGGATTGTTTTGTATTATTGTGGGGCAGAATTTTACGCGTCCTGTAAAGGCGTGTAATCCCCTTTTGGTTAGCTGAATTGTTGTGCCTTAAATGCGGCGTTTGGTTATTGAATTCGGACCTTGAAAAAGGTGGAAAATGCGTAGAAACAAAGGAAGTCTTTGTCGATTTTCCCGTAGAACAAGGGACTTTACATTAGAATATTCTACGTTGAAGCTAGAAGCTAATAGACGAATTATTGTCATTATAGGTTGACATCTACGGACGTCATATTGGACTTGGCAAGTGGATTAAACATAAGAGGTATGTGGAAACTTTCTTATCTCTTGAGCATGAGTAGTTATAACTGTATGGTATGGTAGACGTACGTGATTTAAATAAGGTAAAGTCATTTTGATATACTTGACTTGTTTTAAAGATGCCTAGTCGGTTGAGTTAGAGGACTAACTCACTTGTCCTTGAGGAAAGGTATAAGAATGGGTTATTCTAATGGGGTAGACAAGGACTCCTTGATGTGAAAAAGTATGGAACTATTATAAAGATAAGAACTTGCTTTCTAAGTTAAGAACTTTGTCTTCTAAAGTAAAGAGACTTGAAGCATTTTGAAAGTTGTGTAACTTGATTTGAAGTACAAGTCTCTTGGTCATAAAAAGAACGAAGTTGTCTAAAGCATAAAGTTAGTATAACGGATTTATGGGAAGTTGGTTATAATAACTTTATGAAGGTTAAAGAAATGGGTTTTCTCGAATAAGTAAACCTAGATGAAAGAATTGAAACTAAGAAGGGCAATTTGATTTAAAGACATCAATTGCTTAAAGTTTAAAAGGAGGGTCACTTGATTTAGAAGCCCGAAGCATATTTCTAAAAGTACAGTGACTTGTTACAATGTAGATAAGCCTTGATACTACGGGTGTTAGTATCTTGGGGTCTTATGTGGAAAAGGGATCCTTGGAAAGAATAGAAATACATAGTACTTTGGGTTGAATTTTGTTACACCCCGTAGTTCCAGGTTATGTATGTGAAGACGTACGTACGAGAATACGACAGTAATTTTGGAAAGAAAGAAAGATGTGATTTTTCGACGGAAAAGTTTCCGGATTTTGTGAAGGAAAAAGGTTCGCTAATGGGAATTGGATTCCCAGATTTGGTACTCGGACTTTTTGGATTAATTAAGAATTATGGAATTTTTATCCGGAATTGGTCACGTGGGGCCCACGGGAGGAATTTACGGTTTGTGGGGCCCACTTTATTTTTCTGAGATATTTTGGAAGGTGAAATATTTTGGACCAATAGGAGGTGACATGTGTCACGACCGAACGGGGCGTGGTCGTGCCTTACCGGGCACCTGGTGATCTGACATCGAGAGAAAATCAGTGAACATAAAGCATAAATATGAAAGCGAGAGACATGATAAATAAAAGCAAATAGGACAACCAAAGCGATTGCCTTCCAACATATATATAAACATTTGAGCGATTTACAATCCTTACACCACCGCGGCGATTACTCTGGACCTCTAAGATTTATCTGGCAGTATGGCGGACGGGGCCCGCCATACCTGAGCGTACAGAACTTACGGACTCGAGGTAACATACCAAAGATAAGCCTCCGAAAGCGGAGCTTCCCAAACTGAAATGAGATCCTAAGCGCGGATCGGCGGTAGATGTACTTCTACTGCGGCGTGACGGCCCCGAAGGTCGATCTGGCAGTACAGTATGTGAAAGCGTAAATACTATAAATGAAATCATAATAGTCTATATAAAGCGGGAGACATGTATGATAGCAAACTACGATTCACAACATAAGCGATCATGTCAAGTCGGGGACTCACGCCTCAAAGTCATCCCTCATGCGTGGAACTCCTTCCTCACCGCCAGCGATCTAGGTACAAATCATGTGATACGTATAACGGTCTCGGCCCGTCTTATGGACCCAATATAGAAAGCGTGTGGAATACATTCCGGATGAACGGTAGTCAAGTGAAATACATTCCGGATGAGCCGTAGTCAAGTGAAATACATTCCGGATGAGCCGTAATCAAGTGAAATACATTCCGGATGAGCCGGTAATCAAGTGAAATACATTCGGATGAGCCGTAATCAAGTGAAATACATTCCGGATGAACCGGTAGTCAAGTGAAATACATTCCGGATGAGCCGGTGGTTGAGTAGAACACAATACTTGCAACAAGGCTATCACACGTAACATGGTCAAGTTTCATAACAAAAGCATAGGCAAGTTATACAAATCAAGGTACTTTCATTTTATGTCAAAGTCGGATTTTAACCCTAAAGTATTACGTCGTTAAATTCCTTTTAAAGATCCATTTCTTTTCGAAGGTCACGATGCGTAGTATAAAAATAGAGTGACTAACATTGTTAAGTAAACCACGCTTTCCTTTGTAAAATCAAGTAACAACCTTATTTTCCAAGCGTTCAAGTTTGCCTAATTTCAAAAGCTCGGGTTTCTCATTTTAGAAAAGGTTTAGTAGTTCATAGTTTTAAATCCTTTAAAACATAATTCTCCTTTAAGCGTTTTGAGAAACATATGTCTTATATGTGAGTAGGTTATTCTTGTTTATAATCAATCTTATTAAGCGACCATGATCTAGGAAATGTAATATCATTTTGTCTTATCTTAGCTTCATGCGGATGGAGGTTTCTCTTGGTTTTAATACCATACTTCATTATTCAATACATTTTCCTCTATTAACGCTGCGATGGTTTGTCGATACTCATTCGATTTCGAAATCGGAAACATTATTCCTCTTAAAACCAAGTACTCATTACTCACGAATGAGTTTTCACACTTTTAACAAAATTCATATTAATACCATTAAGTCAAGTCTCTTATCTTCTAAAAATCAGTAAACCATTCTTTTTATCACTCTTAAGACGTTATACCTAACTTCCCATAAAGCTGTTATAACACTTTATGTTTCAAACCAGTCAAATACATTAAACACAGGTACGTCTACCGTACTACATAGTTATACACATATCATGCTAGAACAGATAGGAAGAGGTTCACATACCTCGCGACGATTATCGACTAATAGCAAAACGCTCCAAGTACCTCAAACCGCCGGCTACTCCTTAAGCCAAGTAGATCACGCCATACGTAGTACTTGACCTATAGAGGCCACGGCGCCTATTAACATCTAGATATCAATGGATAATATCCTACATAAAATTCGGCATTCTCCCCATGACAGCGTAAATCTCCTCACTGGCGGTGGCTACCAAGCCAACCAGGGTTAACACGTCTAACCAGGACGTGTACAATTCTACTTATCTGATAATGTTACCCAAGTCTCAGTAATACGATCTATGTAATTACATTCGATTCTCTTCTTTAAATTCAGGCTTAAGTCGTAAGACATTGCCGTAAGTATTATTCAGGCTTAAGTCAAAAGACATTGCCGCACAACTATGTTCAGTTCTATATATAGTATACTTAACTATATACTCCTAAAACATGTAATTTCCAATTACAACAGAAGGTTAAGAATGTTTACCTCGATGAGCCCAAAATTATCCAAGTAAAAAGTCGCTCTTGAGCAACGTTTAGCTCCTACTCCGAGTGCTCCAATCCGCTCCAAACAACCCTTAGAAGTTCTACGCAACTTCTACTAAACACTTCAACCGACTATGAAGGTTTTCCTTAGGGTTTCATTTTTGTGACTGAGGGAAGTATAATAGTATTTTCTGGGCTTGTAAAAGTGTAACCTTGGGAAAACTACAAGGTATTTGGGCCAAGGTATTTGGGCATTATAACAATACTTGGAGAGTATTTCTATAACACCAACAGGGGGGTATTTATACTAGACAACGAGGCTAGGGGGGGGTTCCCCCACGGCAAAACACCACAAAGGGGGAGTGGGAAACTCTCGGCGAGGGCTCTCAAGGGGAGGGGGTGTGGTGGGCCAGCTCGAGGAGAGGAGTATTTTGAGACTTAGATAGATTGCTCAAGTTTTGGATGAAGAAAGTCTTCAAGTAAGGGAGTATTTATAGGCTAACCAAAGGCCAACCAATGGCCAAGATCAAGCCAAGTGCCATGCAAGTGTAGGGCCAAGATTAAGCCATGTGCAACCTTATCCATCTACCCAAAATATCCTACCAACTCCTTGACCAAAAACAATGCACAAAAAACGTGCCAACTTGCCGCACCGTCCGTCACTCCTTCCACTTAGAGGGTGACAAGTGTCGCCCTCTCGTTGGTCCAAAATGTTTCTTCTCTCGGAAAAATCCGCAAAAATTATTAATGACATAGCCGTAATTTTCCCTACGAAAGCTGTGGAAACGTTTCGTCGAAAAACGACTCTAATCGGGTGTTGTGTACAAATTTCGAAACTAGCCAACTTTAAGGCTCAAATTATAATACGTACGCGCTCACGTACATACTCTGGAAATACGGGGTATAACATTCTCCCCTCCTTAGAAACATTCGTCGAATGTTCCTTCTCAAGCGGATAACGATAAAGTTTTCTAATAAGTTGCCAACGCCCAACCGCCACGAAACAACACGTGCGCAAATACTTATATCCGAGTCCACGAGGAAACACCTTTAACATCACAAACTTTTGTCACTTTGCGCGAGGTTCTAGTGTCACTCCGCGACCAACCAATGGTAGTGCGGATGCATGCGATTCACGAGGTCTAAAATATACATCCTTCGCACCTTCTCCTTTACAAGAAATGATCATATCTATGCTCGCATACATGCTCGCCTCTACCCTTACTCGTCGTACTCTTCTCGAACTCTTGAACTCTTCCGATAATGCACGTACCACTTTAGTCATCGCCGGCTTCTCCAAACCTTGGAGTCACCACCTCCAACTTGGTTATCTAACTAGCCTCAATCTTCCTTAAGGCCACTAACGGCCTTCACGATCCGCTTAAGGTCTAACATATCCACGAACTCATCGATGGTCATCTAAACTTGGGCCTAGCACCCTCGTGACCCTACCACTGGCGGGACCACCCGCTGACCCCACCTCATTCGGACTCACGGGTTGACACGCAACACGTCCTCAACCCGAGCCTCTGTCACGCCGACTCTCTCGTTTCTCGATCCGGAACAACCTTGCTAAATCACATCAGGAAAGATACCACTTTCATTTACCCAACCCAGGGACTTATCACACAATACATTTATACGCAAACCAAGTATTTCAACAATGAATAAGTGTATAATCTTTTATTCAAGATGAAATTACATCTAAGGTCTCAACATGAAATATTTTAAAGTTCACAATTTCCATGCCCGCATACATATCCTTTCAACTAGCCTAGCTTTCTAACTCATAACCAACATAACGCTATCCGAACGTAGCACACAATAATAAGGTCATCAATCATGCATACAAATCTCTAGAGGTTAAGGATATACACGAAGCTACCGCTCACTCTAATCATAAATGCGCCTGCAGTAGCATGCGTAGAAAGCGATGAACACCTTGCCATCGATCCGGTGGCTGCGCCCAGCCGGTACCTCTCCTATAACCGATCTCGTCACATGGCCACGGCGGCGCAGTGAAACAAGCACCAGATAAAAACGACATTCCCGGGATGATGTTTGCCACATCGTGCACCGGAGGGACATGAATCCTTCTGGCTAGCACTCACGTATACCTGTGAACCAGAAGCCCTGGAGCTCTGACCGGCTCCCGAATACCCTGAACGTCCCGAAGACTGAGGGGGACCACTCTGTACTGGTGGAGGTACATAACTAGACTTCTTCTGAGGCGGTCCGCCTCGAAAGTTACCAAAGGACCTGCATTGCGGCCTCTTCTGCGATCTCGGTCATTTCGCCGACCTCTCCGTGCCTCGCATCCTAGTGCATGAGCTTGCATGCGGGCAATGTCCATGCGGTGAAGAGCTACACCGTACAAGCCTGCGCTAAGTAATTATCTAGCCCGGTGACGTAGCGGTGTACTCATCCTCCATATCGGCTACTCTGACGGGGACATACCGAGCTAACGAGTCGAACTCCACATTGTACTCTCTAACCGTCCGCGCCCCGCCTTAACGTCAAAAATCATCGGCCCGAGCCCTCTCATGCGTGGAGGCAAGAAGTGTGCAAGAAATGCCTTTGAGAACTTCGTCCCATATAGCTGGAAGTGCATTCTCTCCCGGGACAGCTCGCGAATCAAACCCGATCATGCGGTATCACGCGGCGATGCGAACCTAGGACCACCGACTCGGTATCCGATGCCTTGATCACTCATGACCAGAATCGCCGGATGAACTCTCGCGGATCATCCTCGGCCTCGACCCATAAAACTCGGGCTACAACTCGAGAAAGTCACGTAGCCTCATGCGCTCGGGGTGAACTACGGGTGCTCTGGGCCGGAACTGCTGCGTCCGGCCTATCCCCATATCGGCCACGACCACGGCGATGAATCGCCATCTCCTTGTACCCATCTCATCTGCTCCGGTGTGGGGTGGAGGCTCGGTATTGTAGTCTCGGCAGCCATCTGCCGCGGACTCTAGCTCTGCTTTGGTCTTGGCGTCATGAAACCCGCCGTCGGGCCTTATCTCAGTCTTGGCGGGCTGCGCACTCGTACTCCTCAGATCTCACTAACAGACTCCCTCATTGCCTTGCCATCTGGGCTCAGGTTGCCTACGGAGGCATAGCGGTAAAGGAAAGGAATACGTCGAGAGGGTCCAACTTATCACACGCTCTAAGGCACGATCTCGTAATGAGAAGAATGAAATCGCGACCCGTTAGGGGCGTGGTAGTGCCTACCGAGCACCTAGTGACACAAAGATCGAGTGTCAATGGAACATAAAACACATACATGAACAAGTGAAGTACAAAACAGTAATCTGAGGAAAACTTGCCTTTCGGCATATATAAATAACCACTTTTACAAATGAACAGTTTAATCCTTTTTACAAACCACGCCTTGGCAGTACTACGGACCTAAGAAATGATACGACAACAACGACGGGACCGGGCCCCGTCATACCCCTGAATGTAAGCACCTACAACAACAGGGGACTATACCAAGATAAGCCTCCGGAGAAACGGAGCTTCCCAAAGTCTGGCGTGACCCTAAGAGCGAGGATCAACGACTGGTGTACCTTTACCTGCGGCATGAACGCAGCCCCCCGAAGGAGGTCAGTACAACAGGTACCGAGTATGTGAAACTAAAAATAAATACTGTAAATGAAATCATAGTAGTCTATACAAAGCAGGAGACATGTATGATAACCAAACTACAGTTCACCATAAATAAGCAGTCATGTCAAGTCAGGGACTCACGCCCTCCAGTCATCACTCAATTTAACAATGGGTCTCACGCCCACCACATCAATCGTGCCCGTGGAATACCTTCCTCACTGCCGGCAGTTTATGATATACAAGCACCAAGGAATACACATGAACACCAGGTCCCACCTGTCCTAATAAAACGATGCAGTAGGTAGTCGAAGGCATAGCCGACTACTAACACCTACGCACAACAAGGTCATAAGTCGTGTCATGATATCTGTCTGCATCGTCACATGATAAAGGCGGTCACTCGCCGCGATATCAAATGTGCGCGTCTAGCCCCGAACTCTCCGCACTCCGCGATAGGCGGTCGATAGGCCCGCATGAGGTATAACCCGCATCGAGGTAAGCTACTCCCGGCATCGCCCCGACTCGCGGTCGCGTAGCCACAAGGACCGCATGACCACAAGGCCGCACACTAACACCGAGCTCCCGTAGCTCGCATGGATCCACGGACCCGCATGAGGTATTCTCGAATCATGGTCCTGCATCACCGAGTCTACCCGCGTGGAGGCGACAACCCCGAACACAAGTCAAGGTGAGTGGTACAATACCAACATAACGGTGATAGTCAAACAACTTTAAAGCGCAAATGAGGAAAAACCCCTTTACACTAACATCACAAGATACTAACACACGTAGCATCCCAACATGTTTACTTCTCAAATCAACAAGAAAGTATTTACAAGGCTATCACGAACCAATACAATAGAGTATTCACACAAGGTACTTTCTACTAACAAGTTCGTATCTAACCCCAAAGTACTTCACACATTAAATCTTTAAAAGATCTGCTTTCTTTCACATAAGTCACACAATACCCGTAGTATAAATAGAGTGACTATCCTTTTAAGAAAACCAAAACTCTTACCTTTGTAAAATCAAGTAACAACATTATTTTCCAAGCGCCCAAGTTTGCCTAATATCAAATGTTCACGTTTCTTATTTTAGAAAGGTTTCAGAGTTCATAGTTTTATTCATTTAAGAATATAATTCTCTTTTAAACAATCGGAGAAACATAAGCCTTATATGTGAGTAGGATATTCTTGTTTATAACAATCTTATTACAGCAGCCATGATCTAGGAAATATCATTTTGTCTCATCTTAGCTTCTATGCAGATGGAAGTTTCTCTGGTTTTAATAATACTTAATTATTCAAAACATTTCCTTTATTAACACTGCAGTGGTTTGTCGAGACACATTCTGATTTCCGAAATCAGTAAAGCATTCTTAAGCCGTTATACCTAACTTCCCATAAAGCTAGTATAACTCTTAAGTTTTCAAACACCAAGTATTACTTCTCCTTTCAAAATGATTCAAAAATCTTTTGAAATACTTCAAGTTCTTTCTTATCATATAACAAGCCAGTTAAAGTTCAAATCGTTACCTTTTAAAACCACATGTATTTTCTTACTAACATAAAGTCGTTATAACCAACTTCCCATAAAGCCGTTATAACACTTTATGTTTTAAACCACTCAAACACATTTAGCACATGACGCTCACCGTACTACATAGTTCACACATATCATGCTAGAAGAGATAGGAAGAGGTTCACATACCTCGCGACGCAGTATCGACTCAGCAAAACGCTCCAAGTACTTCCAAACGTCGGCTACTCCTTAAGCCACGTGGATCGCGCCACACGTAGTACATCAACCTATAAGGCCACAAGGCGCTTATTAACATTTAGATCTCATCGTAGAACATTCTACCGAAAATTCAAGACCTCCCCGCAACAACAGTAAATCTCCTCCTCTATCGAGGCCGCTACCAAGCCAACCGGGGGTTGTACATCTAACCCTAACGGTACAATTCTACTCCACGGTACTACTACACAAGTCTCCGTAATACACCTAAGTAATTACTGATTCGATTTTCTTTAAATTCGGGCTTAAGTCGCAAGACATTGCAGTAAGTATTATTCAGCTTAAGTCAAAAGACATTGCCGATAACTACGTTCAAGACTATATATAGTATACTTCAACTATATAATCTAACAACATGTAATTTCTAATTACAATAGGGAAAGATAATTACCTCGATAAGCCCATAATTATCCGAGTTTAATGTCGATCCTTAGCAAAGTTTAGCTCGACTCCGAGCGCTCAACCCGCTCTAAACCACCCTTAGAAGTTCTAACCAACTTCTACACAATACTCAACGGACTATGGAGATTTTCCTGTGGTTTCGGTTTGGGACCGACGGAAGTATAATAGTATAACTGGGCTTTTTGTAAAGGTATAACCTTAGAATACTACAAGGTATTTGGCTAAGGTAATTTGGGCATTATAACAATACTTTTGAGAGTATTTCTACACCACAAAAAGGGGGGGGTATTATACGAAAACAACTAGGCTAGGTGGGGTACCCCACGGCTAGCAACTCTAGGAGGGGGGGCACTACTCTCGGCTAGCACCCCTAGAGTGGGGTGCTCTTGGCCACATGGGGAGGCCATGGCCGAACTCAACACAAGGGAGGGAGAGGATTTTACACTTAGAAACATTTAGGAATGGATGAAGAATTCATCAAAGGGAGAGGGTATTTATAGCAAGCCAAGGCCAACCAATGGCCAAGATTGAGCCAAGTGCTACACAAGTGTAGGGCCAAGATATGCCCAAGTGCCCCTAGTCCCTACTCCTAAAACCCTCACAAATATCTACCAAAATATCTACCACTGACATCCCCATTTCGGTCCAAGTACCGCCCACCTTGCCCACCAATGAGGGTGCCAGTGCCGCCTCTCGTTGGTCCAAAATGTTCCGCCTCTAAAAATCCGCAAAAATAAGAAAAGACATAGCCGAATTTTCCCTTCGCAAGTTATGTAAAACGCTTTAGTAAAAACGACTCTAACCGTGTTGTGCACAAATGCCAATCGCCAAGCCACCTAGGCGGGGGTGACACGTGTCACCCGCCGAATGGCCCATAAAAAAAACGTCTTCCGAAAAAATCCACAATGGCCAAAAACTCTAAAACAAAGTGGGCCCCACAAAACCGAAAATTTATCCCGAGCGCCCCACGTGACCATATCCGAAAATAAAATTCCATAATTATATAATATTCCAGGAAGTCCGAATACCAAACTGGGAATCCAATTCCCATTAACGAACCTTTTTCCTTCACAAAACCGAAACTTTTCCGTGGAAAAATCACCTCTTTCTTCCTTTCCAATCTTTCGTCAGATTCTCGCACGCACGCCCTCGCATACATACCGAACTACGGTGTAACATTCTTCCTTAGAAACATTCGTCCCGAATGTTCCTTCTAAGTCTCAAAACGAACACGTGCCAGTATAGTCTTCACTACTATACTTACGAAACAATCCTGCCACAGCTGGCCACAGAAATACCCACGTAAAATACTTACATCCAAGTCCACGAGGAAACACCTCTAACATCACCACAAATAATACTACTTTTGTCACTTTGCCGCGAGCCTTGCTCCAACGACCCAACAAATGGTACCGGCCGTGCGATCACCGGCCGTCAGACACTGAATTCTTACCACATTTCGAGCATCGCTCTAGTATCCAAAACTCGGGGTTACTATCTCTAACGTGGTCATCATTAACTGGGAACATTCTGGATGGATCTTCGATACTTTCCCGAACATAACAATACGAAAGACCGGACGTCCTTCCTCCTAAGTCGGACGGCAAATGCTAACATATAGGCAACCTGGCTTATTCTTCACATGAACTCACAAAGGCCCAAAGTAACTCGCTAAGTTCCTTCGCTTTCCAAACTCGTCACACCGTCCGGTGGTACTTTCAAGAAGACCGACCGTCAACTCAACTCTAAGCGTCGTCGCCGATTATCCGCCCGATTCCTCCGAGCCGCTAACTTCTTCTAGACAAGCTTCACTATCCACATCACCGGAACAAGCTCTCAACCAACTATTCAACCCCGCCAACATCGAACCAATCGACCGCAACTTACACTTCCGCCCGCAAGGCTTCATGCGCGACATCCGAACACCGAAATGGTAGCTCAAACGCTCCTCCACAGAGACAACAATCCTCACAACTACCTCGAAATCACGACCGCCCGAGGGCGAATGCGATTCGAGACTCACCGAAGTTCTTAACCTCGCTGGTAGGACTTTCAGAAACAAAAACAGCCGTAACCTGGGCTCCACTGTCTGTCATAAGGTGAAGGTAGGCACCCCGTGCAGCCTTACAACCTTTCTGATAAATCAACACTGCCAAGTGAACGGTCCCGACCGAAGAACACGATGGGTTGCCCCCATCGGCCCGACCACCGGTCGAACGCATCCACGAACTCGTACGTTGGTTAACTAAACTTGGGCCTAACACCCTCATGACCCTACCACAAGGAGGGACCACCCCAAACTGACTCGCTATTAAACTCGCCGGGTTGACCCGCACGTAGCCTCAACCCGACCCGGCAAGGCGCAAAATACCATCTCCCCGAAGGAACAATCTTACTAAACACGTTACGAAAACCCAGCGGTCTTCTTAGCTCAACTACCCTCTTTCATTTCATACTACTTAGGGACTTATCCCAAACACAGCTCACGTGCACTATGCACTCCTATAAGGGTCAAACATAAACATACGTCTCTACCCGAGATGGCCTTACCTCCAAGGTCTTTGCGTATAAAGCTCTAAGGCTCACACTTTCTCTATCCTCCAAAATCTTACTCGGTTAACCCACCATGATTTCTAATCACAACTAACACACTGCTATCAGAACATAGCACTTAAGGTATACTCACCTTGAAAGTTACCGGGGACCTTCACGCTTCGCCCTCTTCTCGCCCTTGGTTAACCCGTCGATCTCTACGCTTTCTCGCCGCGCATAAGCCCGCATACGTGCCATGCTCAAGCCCAATCAAGAATTACTCTTGCACAACCCTTTCTTAGGTAGTCATCAAGACTCGCGTACATCCAGATACTCTCCGTAGCCAAATCCATGGCTAGTAACAGGGTTGCCTCTTTGCAATCTATATTCTCGGTTCCCGGTCGTGGAACTGAAGGTTCACATATCATGGCCGCAGTAAGAACTGCCGTCGCCATGCTTAAACTCTGCTGGGGCTAGTGACGTCGCAGAAATCCCCGAATGAAGCACTACCCTAGGTAATGATTTGGGCTCGCCCTCGTGACCCTCTCAGACCAACTCGCAGCTTCCTCGCCGCTTGCCCTCCCGGCCCGGTTGCTCACGCGAGGCATAACGGTAAGTGGAAAAAAATACGTTAGAGGTCCAACTTACAACACGGCTCTAAGGCACGATCTCGTGAGTGAGAAGAATAGAAACCAATCCTAAATATCCTATAGCCTCTCGATTATTGGCGTGGTGCACAACACACCGATAATCAAGACTTCATCGATACGGTCAGACACTTTCCGAGGATTAATCGCCTGATACCACTTTTGTCACGACTGCCTGGCCCGTGGATCGTGCCTTACCCCGCACCCTAGTGACACAAAGATCGAGTAATCAATGAACATAAACACATACATGAACAAGTGAAGTACAAAACAAGAATTGAGGAAAACTTGCCTTTCTGGCATATATAAATAACCACTTTTACAAATGAACAGTTTAATCCTTTTTACAAACCCCGCCACAACAAGATTACACGCACTCTAAGAAATGATACGACAACAACGACGGGACAGGGCCCCGTCATACCCCTGAATGTAAGCACCTACAACAACAGGGGACTATACCAAGATAAGCCTCCGGAGAAACGGAGCTTCCCAAAAGCTGAACTGTGACCCTAAGAGCGAGGATCAACGACGGGGGTACCTTTACTCGCAGATGAACGCATTTCGGGCGAGGTCAAGACAACAGTGCCGAGTATGTGAAACTAAAAATAAATACTGTAAATGAAATCATAGTAGTCTATACAAAGCAGGAGACATGTATGATAACCAAACTACAGTTCACCATAAATAAGCAGTCATGTCAAGTCAGGGACTCACGCCCTCCAGTCATCACTCAATTTAACAATGGGTCTCACGCCCACCACATCAATCGTGCCCGTGGAATACCTTCTCACCGCCAGCTTTATGATATACAAGCACCAAGGAATACACATGAACACCGTGTCCCACCGTGTCCTAATAAAACTGCATGCAGTAAATACGAAGGCATAGCCGACTACTAACACCTACGCATCAACAAGGTCATAAGATGTGTCATGATATCTCGCTGCACCGTCACATGATAAAAGCTGGTCACTCGCCCGCAGTATCAAATGTGCGCGTCTAGCCCTGGAACTCTCCGCAGCTCCGCATAGGCCAGTCAGATAGGCCCGCATGAGGTATAACCCCGCATCGAGGGTAGCTACTCCCCGGCATCGCCCCGACTCGCATCCGGGCCACAAGTGACCGCATGACCACAAGGGCCGCACACTAACCTGAGCTCCCGTAGCTCCGCATGGATCCCCTGGACCCGCATGAGGTATTCTCGAATCATGGTCCTGCATCACCGAAGTCTACCCCAGACGGAGGGCAGCCTTAACCCCGAACACAAGTCAAGGTGAGTGGTACAATACCAACATAACGGCGGTGATAGTCAAACAACTTTAAGCGCAGTCGAGGGGAAAACCCCTTTACACTAACATCACAAGATACTAACACACGTAGCATCCCAACATATTTACTTCTCAAATCAACAAGAAAGTATTTACAAGGCTATCACGAACCAATACAATGTAGTATTCACACAAGGTACTTTCTACTAACAAGTCTGTATCTAACCCCAAAGTACTTCACACATTAAATCTTTAAAAGATCTGCTTTTCACATAAGTCACACAATACCCGTAGTATAAAATAGAGTGACTATCCTTTAAGAAAACTAAAACTCTTACCTTTGTAAAATCAAGTAACAACATTATTTTCCAAACGCCCAAGTTTGCCTAATATCAAATGTTCACGCTTCTTATTTTAGAAAGGTTTCAGAGTTCATAGTTTTATTCATTTAAGAATATAATTCTCTTTTAAACAATCGGAGAAACATAAGCCTTATATGTGAGTAGGATATTCTTGTTTATAACAATCTTATTACAAAGACCATGATCTAGGAAATATCATTTTGTCTCATCTTAGCTTCTATGCAGATGGAAGTTTCTCCGGTTTTAATAATACTTAATTATTCAAAACATTTCCTTTTATTAACGCCGCAGATGGTTTGTCGATACACATTCGATTTCAAATCAAGAAAGCATTCTTAAGCCGTTATACCTAACTTCCCATAAAGCTAGTATAACTCT
Source organism: Przewalskia tangutica (assembly GCA_029844215.1). Classification (NCBI taxonomy): domain Eukaryota; kingdom Viridiplantae; phylum Streptophyta; class Magnoliopsida; order Solanales; family Solanaceae; genus Przewalskia; species Przewalskia tangutica. Next base: position 48,876,149 of record CM056719.1, read on the forward strand.
TAAGTTTTCAAACACCAAGTATTACTTCTCCTTTCAAAATGATTCAAAATCTTTTGAAATACTTCAAGTTCTTTCTTATCATATAACAAGCCGCTTAAAGTTCAAATCGCTACCTTTTAAAACCACATGTATTTTCTTACTAACATAAAGTCGTTATAACCAACTTCCCATAAAGCCGTTATAACACTTTATGTTTTAAACCACTCAAACACATTTAGCACATGTATCGTCTACCGCACTACATAGTTCACACATATCATGCTAGAAGAGATAGGAAGAGGTTCACATACCGCGACGAGTATCGACTACAGCAAAACGCCCAAGTACTTCCAAACGCCGCTACTCCTTAAGCCACGTGATCGCGCCACACGTAGTACATCAACCTATAAGGCCACAAGGCGCTTATTAACATTTAGATCTCATCGTAGAACATTCTACCGAAAATTCGCAAAGACTCTCCCCGCAACAACAGAAATCTCCTCCTCTATCGAGGCCGGCTACCAAGCCAACCAGTGGGTTATACATCTAACCCTAACTGTACAATTCTACTCCACTACACTACTACACAAGTCTATCAGAATACACCCTAAGTAATTACAACAAGATTTTCTTTAAATTCGGGCTTAAGTCGCAAGACATTGCTGTAAGTATTATTCAGCTTAAGTCAAAAGACATTGCCGATAACTACGTTCAAGACTATATATAGTATACTTCAACTATATAATCTAACAACATGTAATTTCTAATTACAATAGGGCAAGATAATTACCTCGATAAGCCCATAATTATCCGAGTTTAATGTCGATCCTTAGCAAAGTTTAGCTCCAACTCCGAGCGCCAACCCGCCTAAACCACCCTTAGAAGTTCTAACCAACTTCTACACAATACTCCAACTGACTATGGAGATTTTCCTAGGGTTTCGGTTTGGGACCGACGAAGTATAATAGTATAACCGGGCTTTTTTGTAAAGGTATAACCTTAGAATACTACAAGGTATTTGGCTAAGGTAATTTGGGCATTATAACAATACTTTGAGAGTATTTCTACACCACAAAAAGTGGGGTATTATACGAAACAACTAGGCAGTGGGGTACCCCACTGGCTAGCAACTCTGGAGTGGCACTACTTCGGCTAGCACCCCTAGAGGGGTGCTCTACCACAAGTGGGAGGCCCTGGCCGAACTCAACACAAGGGAGGGAGAGGATTTTACACTTAGAAACATTTAGGAATGGATGAAGAATTCATCAAAGGGAGAGGGGTATTTATAGCACAAGCCAAGGCCAACCAATGGCCAAGATCTAGCCAAGTGCTACACAAGTGTAGGGCCAAGATATGCCCAAGTGCCCCCTAGTCCCTACTCCTTAAAACCCTCACAAATATCTACCAAAATATCTACCACTGACATCCCCATTTCGCCCAAGTACGCCCACCTTGCCCACCAACGAGAGGTGCCAAGTGCCGCCTCTCGTTGGTCCAAAATGTTCCGCCTCTAAAAATCCGCAAAAATAAGAAAAGACATAGCCGAATTTTCCTTCGCAGTTATAAAACGTGGCCGAAAACGACTCTAACCTGTCAGGCACAAATGCCAATTCGGCCATTACCTAGGCGGGGTGACACGTGTCACCCTCCTATTGGCCCAAAATAAAACATCTTCCAAAATATCCACAATGGCCAAAAACTCAAAACAAAGTGGGCCCACAAAATCAGAATTTCTCCCGTGGCCCCACGTGACCATTTCCAAAATAAAATTCCATAATTCTCTAATATTCCAGAAGTCCGAATACCAAACTGGGAATCCAATTCCCATTAACGAACCTTTTTCCTTCACAAAACCTAAACTTTTCCGTGGAAAATCACCTCTTTCTTCCTTTCCAATCTTTCTCAGATTCTCGCACGCACGCCCTCGCATACATACCTCGAACTACGGGTATAACGTAAACCAATCCTAAATGTCCTATAGCCTCCGATTATAGATGTGGTGCACAACACACCGATAATCAAGACTCTACTAGACACGGTCTGTAGACACTTTCCGAGGACTAACTGCTCTGATACCACTTTTGTCACTTTGTCGCGAGCCTCGCTCCGACGACCCAACAAATGGTACCGGGCTGCTTGCAATCCCTGAGGCATGCCCTTCGGCCCTTCTCAGGATGTGCCATACGGAGAGCCACTTGCCGGTCTGTTTCGTAGAGGCTCGCCTCTTTATACGCCACTTCGAAGGAGGTCAAGATAACAGTACAAGTATGTGAAATCAGAAATACTATAAATGAAATCATAATAGTCTATATAAAGCAGAGACATGTATGATAACCAAACTACGCTTCACAACATAAAAGCAAATATGTCAAGTCGTGACTCACGCCTCAAAGTCATCCTCACGCCCGTGGAACTCCTTCCTCACCGCCAGCCTGTGTACAAATCATGTGATACGTATAATGTGTCTCGGCCCATCTTATGGACCCAATATAGAAACGTGGAATACATTCCGGATGAACCGTAGTCAAGTGAAATACATTCCTGATGAGCCCAGAGTCAAGTGAAATACATTCGGATGAACCTAATCAAGTGAAATACATTCGGATGAACCGGTAATCAAGTGAAATACATTCCGGATGAACCGGTAATCAAGTGAAATACATTCCCGGATGAACCGGTAGTCAAGTGAAATACATTCCCGGATGAACCGGTAGTTGAGTAGAACACAATACTTGCACAACAAGGCTATCACACGTAACATGGTCAAGTTTCATAACAAAAGCATAGGCAAGTTATACACAAATCAAGGTACTTTCATTTTATGTCAAAGTCCGGATTTTAACCCTAAAGTATTACGTACGTTAAATTCCTTTTAAAGATCCATTTCTTTTACGAAGGTCACCCGATACCCGTAGTATAAAAATAGAGTGACTAACATTGTTAAGTAAACCAAAACGCTTTCCTTTGTAAAATCAAGTAACAACCTTATTTTCCAAACGTTCAAGTTTGCCTAATTTCAAAAGCTCAGGTTTCTCATTTTAGAAAAGGTTTCATAGTTCATAGTTTTAAATCCTTTAAAACATAATTCTCCTTTAAACGTTTTGAGAAACATATGTCTTATATGTGAGTAGGTTATTCTTGTTTATAATCAATCTTATTAAGCACCATGATCTAGAAATGTAATATCATTTTGTCTTATCTAGCTTCTATGCAGATGGAGGTTTCTACGGTTTTAATACCATACTTCATTATTCAATACATTTTCCTCTATTAACGCCGCAGGGTTTGTCGATACTCATTCGATTTCCAAATCAAGAAACATTATTCCTCTTAAAACCAAGTACTCATTACTCACGAATGAGTTTTCACACTTTTAACAAAATTCATATTAATACCATTAAGTCAAGTCTCTTATCTTCTAAAAATCAGTAAACCATTCTTTTTATCACTCTTAAGACATTATACCTAACTTCCCATAAAGCTGTTATAACACTTTATGTTTCAAACCAGTCAAATACATTAAACACAGGTACGTCTACCGTACTACATAGTTATACACATATCATGCTAGAACAGATAGGAAGAGGTTCACATACCTCGCGACGATTATCGACTAATAGCAAAACGCTCCAAGTACCTCAAACCGTCGGCTACTCCTTAAGCCAAGTAGATCACGCCATACATAGTACTTCAACCTATAGAGGCCACAAGACGCCTATTAACATCTAGATCTCAATGGAGAATATCCTACAAAAATTAGCGACACTCCCCGCAACAACAGAAATCTCTCCTCTAGCGAGGCCACTACCAAGCCAACCAGTGGGGTTAACACGTCTAACCGGACGTGTACAATTCTACTATACAGTAATGTTACCCAAGTCTACTGTAATACAGTCCTATGTAATTACAGTTCAGTTCTCTTCTTTAAATTCAGGCTTAAGTCGTAAGACATTGCCGTAAGTATTATTCAGGCTTAAGTCAAAAGACATTGCCGCACAACTATGTTCAGTTCTATATATAGTATACTTAACTATATACTCCTACAACATGTAATTTCCAATTACAACAGAAGGTTAAGAATGTTTACCTCGATGAGCCCAAAATTATCCAAGTAAAAAGTCGCTCCTGAGCAACGTTTAGCTCCTACTCCGAGTGCTCCAATCCGCTCCAAACAACCCTTAGAAGTTCTACGCAACTTCTACTAAACACTTCAACCGACTATGAAGGTTTTCCTTAGGGTTTCGTTTTTGTGACTGAGGGAAGTATAATAGTATTTTCTGGGCTTGTAAAAGTGTAACCTTGGGAAAACTACAAGGTATTTGGGCCAAGGTATTTGGGCATTATAACAATACTTGGAGAGTATTTCTATACCACAAAAGGGGGGTATTTATACGAGACAACTAGGCTAGGGGTACCCCACTAAAACACCACAGCGTGGGGTGGCTCGCCAAGGGCTCTCAAAGGGGGAGGGGGGTGTGGTGGACGAAAGCTCAAGGGAGAGGGAGTATTTTGAGACTTAGATAGATTGCTCAAGTTTTTGGATGAAGAAAGTCTTCAAGTAAGGGGAGTATTTATAGGCTAACCAAAGGCCAACCAATGGCCAAGATCAAGCCAAGTGCCTGTTATACCCCGTATTTCCAGAGTATGTACGTGAGGGCGTACGTATTAAATTTTTGCCTTAAGATTTGGCTAGGACCGAATTTTGGGCACAAGTGCCGATTTGAGTCGTTTTTCGACTAAACGCTTCCACGCTTTACGTTGGGAAAATTCGCTATGTCATTTACTATTTTTGCGGATTTTTCCGAGACGAAACATTTTGGACCAACGAGGGTGACACTTGTCACCCTCATGGTGGACGGATTGGTGGCCGATTGGCTCACGTTTTTGTGCCTTATTGGTGCCTTGTTTTGTGCCTTGTTTTGGCCTTGTTTTGTGCATTGTTTTGTGCCATGTTTTGTGGAGTAGGGTTAGGGTGCACTTGGCTTGATCAAGGCCTTACACTTGCCTTGCACATGGCTTGATCTTGTCCATTGGTTGGCCCTTGGCTTCCCTATAAATACCCCTCCCTTTGTTGAAGACTTCATCATCCAAATGTGTTCTAAGTCTTGCACTCCTTCCCTCTCCTCTTGTTGCTCTCGCCCTAAGCCTCCTCCCCTTTGAGTGGCCTAGTGGCCGAGAGTTCCCTCCTTGTCAAGGCCCTTTGGCCGAGAACCCCCCCATCTTGGAGTGTTTTCGTGAGGTACCCCCCCCCTCGTGGTATTGAAATACTCTCCAAGTATTGTTATAATGCCCAAAATACCTTGGCCTCATATCTTGTAGTATTCCAAAGTTACCTCTATACGTAGAGCCCGAAAATACTACCTTTTGTCCTTTAAGTCTCAAACCAAAACCCTAAGGAAATCTTCATAGTTGGTTGAAGTATTTAAGTAGAAGTTGGTTAGAACTTCTAAGGGTTGTTTGGAGCGCACGGAGTAGGAGCTAAACCTTGCTCAGGATCGACTTTTATCTCGGATAATTTTGGGCTTATCGAGGTAAATAATCTTGTCCCCCTTTTGTAATTGGAAATTACATGTTGTTGTATTATATAGTTGAAGTATACTATATATAGAATTAAGTTTAGTACTGCGGCAATGTCTTTTGACTTAAGCCCAATTTAAAGAAAGAATCGAATCAGAATTACATAGGACTCAGACATGAGACTTGTGTAGCTTGTTGTGTAGTAGAAATTGTACACGCCTGTTAGACGTATAAAACTCCCGGTTGGCTTGGTAGCCTACCAATAGAGGAGATTTACGCTGTGTGGGGAGGTGCTGAATTTTCGTAGAAAGATGGGAACTTGTGTTTAAGATTTAAATAGACGCGTTTGTGGCCTTTATAGGTGAAAGTACTAAGAGTAGCGTATTCTACCTCGAGGAGTGGAAAGTGGCTAGCGCGTTGTAGTACTTGGAGCTTTTTGCTTATTGTCGATAATCGTCGCGAGGTATGTGAACCTCTTCCTATCTCTTCTAGCATGATATGTGTGAACTATGTAGTACGGTAGACGCATACGTGCTAAATGTATTTGATTGGTTTAAAACATAAAGTGTTATAACGGCTTTATGGGAAGTCGGTTATAATAGCTTTATGTGGATAAGCAAATACTTTGTGGTTTTTAAAAGGTAACTGATTTGAATAATAACTGCTTGATATGTGTTAATAAAGAACTTGAAGTATTTCAAAAGATTTATGAATCGTTTTGAAAGAATGAGTATTACTTGGTTTTGAAAGCTTAAGAGTTATACTAGCTTTATGGGAAGTTAGGTATAACGGCTTAAGAATGTTTTACGATTTCGAAATCGAATGCGTGACGACAAACCATCGCAGCTAATAACAGGAAAATGTATTGACTAAAGAAGTATTAAAACCAAGAGAAACCTCCATCCGCATGTAGCTAAGATGAGACAAAATGATATTACATTTCCTAGATCATGGTCGCTTAATAAGATTGATTATAAACAAGAATAACCTACTCACATATAAGACATATGTTTCTCAAAACGCTTAAAGGAGAATTATGTTTTAAAGGATTAAAACTACGAACTACGAAACCTTTTCTAAAAATGAGAAACTTGAGCATTTGTAATTAGGCAAACCTAACTTTAGGAAAAGAATGTTGTTACTTGAGTTTAAAAAGAAAGTGTTCGCTTACTTAATAATGTGAATCACTCTAGTTTTATACTACGTATCGGGTGACTTTTATAAAAGGAATGTATCTCTTTTAAAAGGACTTAACGTATGTAGTACTTTAGGTTAAAACCCGACTTTGACATAAAATGAAAGTACCTTGAGTTGTGTGTAACTTGCTTATGCTTGTTGTTATGAAACTTGACCATGTTACGTGTGATAGCCTTGTTGTGCAAGTATCGTGTTCACTCGACTACCGGCTCATCCGAAATGTATTTCACTTGACACGGCTCATCCGAATGTATCTCACTTGAGTACCGGCTCATCCGAATGTATTTCACTTGATTACGGCTCATCCGGAATGTATCTCACTTGATTACCGTTCATCCGGAATGTATTTCACTTGATTACCGGCTCACCCGAATGTATCTCACTTGACTACCGGCTCATCCGGAATGTATTTCACTGACTACCGTTCATCCGGAATGTATTCCACACGCTTTCTATATCGGGTCCATAAGACGGGCCGAGACCGTTATACGTATCACATGATTTATACCTAGATCGCCAAGTGATAAGGAGTTCCACGTACGGCGGATGACTTTGAGGCGTGAGTCCTCGACTTCCGACATGATCGCTTATGTTGGAATCGTAGTTTGCTATCATACATGTCTCCCGCTTTATATAGACTATTATGATTTCATTTACGTTGTTTTACGCTTTCACATACTGGTACCGTTGCATCGACCTCCTTCGGGGCCGCTCATGCCGCAGTAAAGGTACATCGATCGCCGATCCCCGCTTATAGGATCACATTCAGCAGTTGGGAAGCTCCGCTTTCCCGAGGCTCATCTTTTGGTATGTGTTCCCCGAGTTGTAGGTTCTTGTACATTCGGGTATGGCGGGCCCCGTCCCGCCATAGTTGTTGTAAATCTTAGAGGTCTCAGAACTCACAAGTGTGGTTGTAAAAGGATTAAACTTTTCTGTTTTATGATATACCAAGGCAACTGCTTTTGGCTGGCCTGCTTATTTATTATATCTCTTGTTTCATGATTCATGTTTTATTTTCCGCTGGTTTTCTCGATGTTGTATCACTAGGTGCCCGGTAAGGCACGAATCTGCCCGTTCGGGCGCAAAGTGGTATCGAGCGCTTAGTCTCTGAAAGTTTCTACGCACTGTCTAGTAGAGTCTTGATTATCGGTGTGTTGTGCACCACATCTATAATCGTGAGGCTATAGGACATTTAGGATTGGTTTCATTCTTCTCATTCCGAGATCGTGCCTCAGAGTCATGGATAAATCGACCCTCCGACGTATTCCTTTCCTTTACCGCTATGCCTCCGCTGAAGTGCAACCTGTGCCCGATGGGCAAGGCAATGAGGAGTCGTTAGCGAGATACAGAGGAGTACGAGGCGCAGCCCGGCCAAGACTGAGACAAGCCCGACGGCGGGTTTCGCGACGCCGCCAAAGACCAAAGAGAGCTAGAGCCGCAGCATGGTCGCCGAGACTACAAGACTGAGCCTCCACCCCATAGCCCGAGCCGATGAGACGGGTACAAGGAGATGGCCCGCCATCGCCGTGGTCGTGGGCCGATATGAGGATAGGCCGATACAACAGCCCACCCAAGAGCACCCGTAGTTCACCCCGAGCGCATGGTTTGAGGCTACGTGACTTCTCGAGTCAGAGCCCGCCGTTGTTCTATGGATCGAGAGCCGAGGACGACCCTCGTGAGTTTATCCGACACTACAACGGATCATGAGAGTGATCGAGTCTCGCAGGCGTAGTCGGTGGTATTGGTTCGCATCACCGCGCGATACCGCAGCTGATCGTTTGATTCGTAGGAGTTGTCCCGGAAGAGCATGCACTTCCACCGTATGGACGAAGTTCTCAAGGGCTTTTTGCACATTTCTTGCCCCCACGACGGCGAGGGCTCGGGCCGACAGATTTTTGACGCTGAGGCGTGATCGGCGACGGTTAGAGAGTACAATGTGGAGTTCGACTCATTAGCTCGATGTCCCCGCCAGAGTAGCCGAGCATGGAGGACAGAGTACACCGCCACGCCACCGGCCGACGAGTACTTGGCAGAGGCTTGTTCGTAGCCCTTCACCGGCATGGACTTTGCCCGCACGCAGCTCATGCACCAGGATGCGAGGCACGGAGAGATCGACGGAACGACCGAGATCGCCAGAAGAGGCCGTGACGGCAGGTCCTTTGGTAACTTTCAAGGCGGACCGCCTCAGAAAGTTAGTTATGTACCTCCGCCAAGACGGAGTGGTCCCCACGCCGCCGTGACGCTTGGTATTCGAGCGGGTCGAGCTCCGTGGCTTCCGGTTCACGTGACATATACGGGTTCTAGCCAACAGATTCACGCCCTCAGCCAGGCACGATGTGGCAAACATCATCCCGGAATGTCGCTTTTTATCGTGCTTGCTTCACCGCTACCGTCGTACATGTGACGAGAGATCGTGCTTATAGGAGAGGTACGGCAGCTGGCGCAGCCTTACCGATGGCGTGTTCATCGCTTTCTATAGTTATGCCCGCAGGCGCATTTACGACAGAGTGGAGCGGTAGCTGTATATCCTTAAACCTCTAGAGGCTTGTATGTTTTGATGTTATGTTAATGTGTTAGGTGTTATGTTCGGATAGCTTTGTGCTAAAATGTGATTTAGGAACCGTGTTTGGGAAAAAGTGTAAGCCTGGGGGTGAGGGAATGATGAACCTAATAATATTACAATGAGACCTTAGATGTGCGCCGTCTTGGGTACAAGATTTTTGCGAGTGATCCTTGACAGAGTGCATTTTATGCCTAGAAAGTATTGTGTGATAAGTCCCTGGGTTGGGTAAATGAAAGTGGTATCTTCCATGATGTGATTTAGCAAGATTGTTCCGTGTCGAGGAGCAAGAGTTGGCGCGACACTGGTCGGGTCAGGGCTGTTGCGGGCCAACCCGCACTGCTTCGAGCGGGTCACCGTGGTCCCGCCAGGTGGTAGGGTCACGAGGGAGCTAGGCCCAAGTTTTGGTAACCATCGTATGAGTTCGTGGATATGTTCGACCAGAAGCAGATCGTGAAGGCCGGGAATGGCCTTAAGGAAGATTGAGGCTAGTAGATGACCAAGTTTGGAGGTGGTGACTCCAAAGTTTTGGAAACTAAAGCGATGACTGGAGTATGGTACGTATACTAGAAAAGTTCAAGTGATCGGCGAGGCACGACGAGTAAGGAAGAAGAGAACGCGTGTTATGTTTCAGGGCCACGTGTGGCAAGGGAAACTTGTTAGAAGAACTTCATCTTTATCCGCTTGAGAAGGAACATTCGGACGAATGTTTCGGCGAGGAGAATGTTATACCCCGTATTTCCGCAGTATGTACGCGAGTATGCACGATAAATTTTTGCCTTAAGATTTGGCTAGATCAATTTTGGGCACAAGTGCCGATTTGAGTCGTTTTTCGACGAAACGTTTCCACAGCTTACGTTGGGAAAATTCCGGCTATGTCATTTACTATTTTTGCGGATTTTTCCGAGAGTCGAAACATTTTGGACCAACGGGAGGGTGACACTTGTCACCTTCATGGTGGACGGATTGGTGGCCGATTGGCTCACGTTTTTGTGCCTTATTGGTGCCTTGTTTTGTGCCTTGTTTTGGCCTTGTTTTGTGCATTGTTTTGTGCCATGTTTTGTGGAGTAGGGTTAGGGTGCACTTGGCTTGATCAAGGCCTTACACTTGCCTTGCACATGGCTTGATCTTGTCCATTGGTCGCCCTCGCTTCCCTATAAATACCCTCCCTTTGTCAAGACTTCATCATCCAAATGTGTTCTAAGTCTTGCAATCCTTCCCTCTCCTCTTGTTGCCTCGCCCCAAGCCTCCTCCTCCCCTTGAGTGGCCTAGTGGCCGAGAGTTCCTCCCTTGTCAAGGCCCTTCGCCGAGAACCCCCATCTCGAGTGTTTTCGAGGTACCCCCTGTGGTATTGAAATACTCTCCAAGTATTGTTATAATGCCCAAAATACCTTGGCCTCATATCTTGTAGTATTCCAAAGTTACCTCTATACGTAGAGCCCTAAATACTACCTTTTGTCCTTTAAGTCTCAAACCAAAACCCTAAGGAAATCTTCATAGTTGGTTGAAGTATTTAAGTAAGTTGGTTAGAACTTCTAAGGGTTGTTTGGAGCGCACTGAGTAGAGCTAAACCTTGCTCAGATCGACTTTTATCTCGGATAATTTTGGGCTTATCGAGGTAAATAATCTTGTCCCCTTTTGTAATTGGAAATTACATGTTGTTGTATTATATAGTTGAAGTATACTATATATAGAATTAAGTTTAGTATCGGCAATGTCTTTTGACTTAAGCCCAATTTAAAGAAAGAATCAATCAGAATTACATAGACTCAGACATGAGACTTGTGTAGCTTGTTGTGTAGTAGAAATTGTACACGCCTGTTAGACGTATAAAACCCCCGTCAAGGCTTGGTAGCCTACCTCAATAGAGAGAAGATTTACGCTGTCATGGGAGGTGTCACGAATTTTCTCAGAAAGATGGGAACTTGTGTTTAAGATTTAAATAGACGTTTGTGGCCTTTATAGGTGAAAGTACTAAGAGTAGCGTATTCTACTCGGCGAGTGGAAAGTGGCTAGCGCGTTGTAGTACTGAGCTTTTTGCTTATCGTCGATAATCGCCGCGAGGTATGCGAACCTCTTCCTATCTCTTCTAGCATGATATGTGTGAACTATGTAGTAGACGCATACGTGCTAAATGTATTTGATTGGTTTAAAACATAAAGTGTTATAACGCTTTATGGGAAGTCGTTATAATAGCTTTACGTGGATAAGCAAATACTTTGTGGTTTTTAAAAGGTAATCGATTTGAATAATAACCGGCTTGATATGTGTTAATAAAGAACTTGAAGTATTTCAAAAGATTTATGAATCGCTTTGAAAGAATGAGTATTACTTGGTTTTGAAAGCTTAAGAGTTATACTAGCTTTACGGGAAGTTAGGTATAACGGCTTAAGAATGTTTTATCGATTTCGAAATCGTAACGCGTGACGACAAACCATCGCAGCTAATAACAGAAAATGTATTGACTAAAGAAGTATTAAAACCAAGAGAAACCTCCATCCGCATGTAAGCTAAGATGAGACAAAATGATATTACATTTCCTAGATCATGGTCGCTTAATAAGATTGATTATAAACAAGAATAACCTACTCACATATAAGACATATGTTTCTCAAAACGCTTAAAGGAGAATTATGTTTTAAAGGATTAAAACTACGAACTACTAAACCTTTTCTAAAATGAGAAACTTGAGCATTTGTAATTAGGCAAACCGAACTTTAGGAAAAGAACGGTACTTGAGTTTAAAAAGAAAGTGTTCGTTTACTTAATAATGTGAATCACTCTAGTTTTATACTACGTATCGTGACTTTTATAAAAGGAATGTATCTCTTTAAAAGGACTTAACGTATGTAGTACTTTAGGTTAAAACCCGACTTTGACATAAAATGAAAGTACCTTGAGTTGTGTGTAACTTGCTTATGCTTGTTGTTATGAAACTTGACCATGTTACGTGTGATAGCCTTGTTGCAAGTATCGTGTTCACTGACTACGGCTCATCCGGAATGTATTTCACTTGATTACCGGCTCATCCGAATGTATCTCACTTGAAAACGGCTCATCCGAATGTATTTCACTTGACACGGCTCATCCGAATGTATCTCACTTGATTACCGGCTCATCCGAATGTATTTCACTTGATTACCGGCTCACCCGAATGTATCTCACTTGACTACCGGCTCATCCGAATGTATTTCACTTGACTACCGGTTCATCCGGAATGTATTCCACACGCTTTCTATATCGGGTCCATAAGATGGGCCGAGACTCGCTATACGTATCACATGATTTATACCTAGATCACGGCAGAATGGAAGGAGTTCCACGTACGGTGGATGACTTTGAGGCGCGAGTCCTCGACTGACATGATCGCTTATGTTGTGAATCGTAGTTTGGTTATCATACATGTCTCCTGCTTTATAGCGCCTATTATGAATTTATTTACAGTATTTTACAGTTTCACATACTTGTTACCTGTTGTACTGACCTCCTTCGGGGGGGCTGCGTTCATGCCGCAGGTAAAGGTACATCGACTGTCGATCCCCGCTTATAGGATCACATTCAACGTGGGAAGCTCCGCTTCTCCGAGGCTCATCTTTTGTATGTGTTCCCCGAGTTGTAGGTTCTTGTACATTCTGGGTATGACGGCCCCGTCCCGCCATAGTTGTTGTAAATCTTAGAGGTCCAGAGAATCGCTGCAAGCGTGGTTGTAAAAGGATTAAACTATTCGGTTTTATGTATATACCAAGGCAACTGCTTTGGTTGGCCTGCTTATTTATTATATCTCTTGTTTCATGATTCATGTTTTATTTTCCGCCGGTTTTCTCGATGTTGTATCACTAGGGTGCCGGGTAAGGCACCGAATCTGCTCGTTCGGGCGCATAGCAAGCAAGTGTAGGCCAAGATTAAGCCATGTAACCTTATCCATCTACCCAAAATATCCTACCAACTCCTCGACCAAAACAATGCACAAAAACGTGCCAACTTGCCCTTTTCGTCCGTCCACTCTTCCAATTGAGGTGACAAGTGTCGCCCTCTCGTTGGTCCAAAATGTTTCGCCTCTCTGAAAAATCCGCAAAAATTATTAATGACATAGCCGTAATTTTCCTACGAAAGTCGTGGAAACGCTTTCATCGAAAAATGACTCTAATCGGGTGTTGTGTACAAATTTCGAAACTAGCCAACTTTAAGGCTCAAATTATAATACGACGCTACCACGCATATACTCCGAAATACGGTATAACAACACGTGTCACCCCTAGTGGCAAGGTCGACGAATGGATGGACATTGTTTGGCACGCTTTTGCATTTAAAAGACTTAAAACATTTGGTCAAAAGTCTTGCAAGATATTTGTGTAGTAGATAGATAAGTGGGACCCACACACACATGGCTCAATCTAGACCACACACTTGCTTCAATCCTAGCCTCAATGTCCTATAAATACCCTTAGTTGAAGACTTCTTCATCCACACTTAGAGATTTCCAAGCTTGAAATACTCCTTCCCTTGTTGTTGTTCTCGCCTCGAGCCTCCCTTAGCCAAAAGTTTTCCAAAAATCCTTAAACTTATAAGTGTTCTTCCTTAGGGTGTTAGGAAGATTATGTACCAAGAGTTGGAAAAGATTTCACACCCTAGCCTAAATACACCCTTGGCCGAGAGTTGCCACAATCAAAGCCTAAGTGTTCTTCACTTTTGAGTTGAAGTGTTAAGAGAAGTTGTTTAGAAACTTCTGGCGGTTGCTTGGAGCGGGTTGGAGCTTAAGGAATCGAGCTAAACGTTGCTCAGATCGACATATAATCTTGGATAATTTTGGGCTTGTCGAGGTAATTATCTTTGTTCCCTATCAGAATTGGAAATCGCATGTTGTAGTAGTTAATAATTGAGTATAAGATATATCGAAGTATTATTATGAAGAATTGAATTGTAGTTACATATAGACCGTATTTACGAGACTTGTAGTATTCTGAAGTAGAATTGAACACGTCCGTTAGACGTGTAATCCTCGGGAGTTGTTGGCACAATAGCGGGCCTTGATAGGAGAGATTTATGTGATAGTGGGGAGGTGTCACGAATTTTCCGTAGAAATATTCTACGAAGAGAACTAGAAGTTAATAGGCGCTTTATGGCCATTATAGGTGGAAGTACTACGAGTAGTGTATTCTACTTGGGCGGTGGAAAAGGCTAGCGCGTTGTAGTACTTGGAGCATTTTGCTAATTGTCGATAATCGTCGCGAGGTATGTGAACCTCTTCCTATCTTTTCTAGCATGATATGTCATAACTATGTAGTACAGACGCATACGTGTTAAATATATGTGGTTGGTTTAAATCATAAAGTGTTATAACGGCTTGAGGGGAAGTTGGTTATAGCAACTTTATGTGGGCAAAGAAATGGTTTGTGGTTTTAAAAGATAAAAGACTGATGTGAATTAATAAGGACTTGGGTTGTGTTAAAAAGTTGTGAAACCGCTTTAATGAGAAATGGGTAATTGGGTTTTAAAAGGAATAATGTTATATTGATTTTAAATGAGAACAAGTATCGAACAAACCATCGCAAATAAGTAATAAAGGAAAATGTATTGACTAATTAATTATTATTAAAACCAGTAGAAACCTCCATCTGCATAGAAGCTAAGATAAGATAAAATTGTATTACATTTTCTAGATCATGGCTGCTTTAATAAGATTGTTATAAACAAGAATAACCTACTCACACATAAGGCATATGTTACTCAAATTGTTTTAAAAGAGAATTATGTTATTAAGTGATTAAGAATATGAACTACGAAACCTTTCGAAAATAAGAGACTTGAGTATTTGAAATTAGGCAAACTTGAACTTTTGGAAAAGAAGGTTGTTACTTGTCTTAAAAAAAGGGGAAACTATTTTGGTTTACTTAAGATAATAGTTACTCTCTTTTGGATACTACGAGTGTTGGTATCAGGTGACTTCTTGTGAAAGAATGGATATTTGTAAGGGAATTGAAGTATGGTAATTTGCTTGTGCTTGCTTGTGATAGCCTTGTTGTGTGAAAAGTTGTATTCCTATGCTACCGCGTATCTCGATGGAGGGCCGGTATATTGTTATTGTTGTTACATGGACATGTCTGCACCGATGCAGAATTCCGGCATCGCGTTACGCGCGTTAATCACCCGATATATTATTATTGTTGTTACATGGACATGTCTTCACCGATGCAGAATTCCGGTACGCGCGTTAATCACCCGATATATTGTTATTTTTGTTACATGGATACGCTCGCACCGTAAGCGCAGGGGCATGTGGCTACGCAGGTTGATTACCCGATATATTGTTATTGTTGTTACATGGACACGCTCGCACCGATGCGCACTCCGGTACGCGCGCAGGTTGATTACCCGATATATTGTTATTGTTGTTACATAAACATGTCTGCACCGATGCAGAATTCCGGGGGCATGCGGTCATGCGGCGGGTTAATCACCCGATATATTGTTATTGTTGTTACATGGACATGTATGCACCGATGTAGAATTCCGGCATGGGCTACGCGCAGGTTGATTACCCGATATATTGTTATTGTTGTTACATGGACATATCGCACCGGCGTAATTCCGGCATGGGCTACGCGCGTGGTTGATTACCCGATATATTGTTATTGTTGTTACATGGACATGCTCGCACCGATGCACTCCGTACGTGGCTACGCGGGCAGGTTGACACCCGATATATTGTTATTGTTGTTACATGGACATGTCGCACCGACGCAGACTCGGGGTACGCGCTACGCGCAGGTTGATTACCCGATATATTGTTATTGTTGTTACATGGACATGTACGCACCGATGAAGAATTTCGGCACGCGCCACGCGGCGGTTGATTACCCAGATATCGTTATTGCATCTTGGACATGTCTACACCGATGGAGAATTCCGGGCGCGCGTGATGCGCGCATGATTGATATTGTGGGCGTGAGACCCTTAGTAATATTTGAGTGATGACTTTGGCGTGAGTCCTCGCTGACATGATTGCTTTTATGTCGTGAATCGTAGTTTGGTTGTCATACATGTCTCGCTTTATTTAGATCATATGATTTCGCACATTATTTTCGGGCCACATACTTGGTACATGTCAGATCGACCTCCGGGCCGCGTCATGCCGCAGTAGAGGTACACCACTTGTTGATCCTCGCCATAGGATCACAAGCGTTTGGGAAGCTCCGCTTTCTCCGAGGCTTATCTTTCGTATAGTCCTCGCCGCCAGTAGTACTTACATTCGTGGTATGGCGGGCCCCGTCCCGTCATTGTTGTTATAACACTCTTAGAGGTCCGTAGTATCGCTGGGTACGGTTGTAAAGGTTGTAACTGCTCAATTTCTCAGATATATGCAAGAAGGCAACCGCTTTTGGTTGTCCTGCTTATTATCATAACTCTTGTTTCATGTTTAAGTTTTTATTTCCGCTGATTTTCTCTGATGTTGTATCACTAGGGTGCCCGGGGTAAGGCACCAGTCACGGGCCCGGGGTCGGGTCGTGACAAATTTTCCCCGGACTTGTTAAGTGATATGAAAAGTGCCTTAAGGTCATAAAATGAGATCCATGTTGTATGTTAATGAAAGTCTAAAGAAGTTATGATTTTACTTGGACGTACCGGCAGTGATGTGGGATTCCACGGGTATGCTTCCATTGTCTTATTGTGAACTTACTTGGACGTACCGGCAGTGACGGGATTCCACGTATGCTTCCATTGTCTTATCGTGAACTTACTTGGATGTCACAGCGGATGCCGATTCCACGTGTATGCTTTCATTGTCTTATTGTGAACTTACTTGGACGTACCGGCAGTGATGTGGGATTCCACGTGTATGCTTCCATTGTCTTATTGTGAACTTACTTGGATGTACCGGCAGTGATGCGGGATTCCACGGGTATGCTTCCATTGTCTTATTGTGAACTTACTCGACGCATCGACGGTGATGTGGGATTCCACGGTATGCTTCCATTGTCCTAGTATGAGCTTATCCGACGCACTGGCAGTGATGGGATTCTACGTATGCTTCCAGTGTGGTTGATCCTGACATTCTTACGACGATGAGGATTCCGAGGCACGCGCTGGACATGCTTACGATGAGGATTCCGAGGCACGCGACCGTGACGCGGTTAAATTCGGATACGACATTACTCCACGGATTAGCTCCCCATGAAGTCATGTACCGAGATGAGGATTCCACGCATGAGATATATACATAGGTTTATATGTTGTATGTGTACGCCGACAAATGAGGTAGGATGCCACGCGCGTCACACGGTTAGATTTTTCACCTGGCGGCCTGCGATGATGGGAATCCCACGCCGCTTTGATATTTGAGGGCTGGTGTTCATAGCCCTGGTGTGACTATCGTTCATATGTTGAAACAGGCTGTACAAGGTAAAATGACTTTTATTACTTCCATTTAGTAAGGCACAGTGTACTATTAATTGGGTTATCATATATGTCTTCAGCTGTATTTTTGACTATTATGATTTAAATTACAGTACTTTCAGTTTTGCATACTTGGTACATATTTTGTACTGACCTCCTTCTGGGCCGCGTCATGCCGCAGTTGAGGTACATATCTTGTTGATCCGCACTCCTAGGATCACGCTCATTCCTGAAAGCTCCATTTCTCCGGAGGCTTTGTCTTTGGTATGGTTCCCTGAAGTTGTTGACTTTTGTACATTCAGGGGTATGGCGGGGCCCTGTCCCGTCACAGTTGTTATGTAAACTCTTAGAGGTTTGTAGTCATATCTCGTGGGTCACTTTATGAAAAACAATTTGAGGTAACTGATTTTGGATTTGTTTATATCCAGGGAGGTAGCCTTATCGGCTATATTTATTTCATTATTAAGTTTGTGTATGTTCCGCTGATTATCTCTGATGTATACCTGTAAGGGTGCCCAGGTAGGGAACGATGCCCGGTCGGGTCGTGATGCTTACACCCCGTAGTTCCGCAATATGTGTGTGTGGACGACGCATTTGAGAATATAACACTAAGTACGAAAGGGAAGAAAATTTTGAATTTTTGACGGAAAATATTCCGAACCTCGTGAAGGAAAAAGGTTTATTATTGGGAATTGGATTCTCAATTTTGGTATCTGGACTTCTTGGATTATAATAGAATTATGGATTTTATTTTCCGTAAATTGGTCACGCTGGGCCCACGGAGAAATTTACTGCTTTGTGGGGCCCACATTATTTTCGAGATTTTGGCCATTATGGATGTTTCATGAGATGAAATATTTTGACGAATTGGAGGCGACACGTGTCACCCCTTAGGTACGTGGCCGATGTGGCATGACATGTGGCTAGCGACTTATCTCAAGTTTGTCTTGTTTGGACAAGTGGCTTGTGGGCACACACTTGTTCCCCAATCTCACCACACACTTGCTTGCATCCTAGCCTTTGATTGCCCTATAAATACCCCTCCCTTTGGATTGCAAGACTTCATCCCACACTTGAGATTTCCAAGGCAAATACTCTCTCCCTTTCCTTGAGCATTCGGCCATAGCCCCTCCCCTTGACCAAAAGTTATCCAAAAATCCTTAAAACTTTTAAGTGTTCTTCCTTGATGTATTAGGAAGGTTGTTAACCAAGTGTTAGAAAAGATTTCACTACCCTAGCCTTAAAAACCCACCTTGGCCGAAAGTTGCCATATTTGGAACCTAAATGTTCTTCGCTTTTTGGAGTTGGATCTTGAAGAGAAGTTGGTTAGGAACTTCTACGGGTTGCTTGTAGCAGGTTGGAACGTAAGGAATTGAAGCTAAGATTCCTAAGGATCGACTTTTAGTTCTTGGATAATTTTGGGCTTATCGAGGTAATGATCTTTGTCCTTCTATTGTAATTGGAGATTACATGTTGTTGTAGTTTATAATTGAGTACATAATATGTGGAAGGAAAATCGAAAAGATATGGACTGTTTTGTATATTGTGGGGCAGAATTTTACACGTCCAGTTAGGCGTGTAATCCCCTTTGAGTTGTTGTATTACTGCGCCTTAAATGTGGCATGTTGGATATTGATATCGGACATTGAAAAAGGTGGAAGGTAAGAAAATACAGGGGAAGTGCTGCCCAATTTTCTGTAGGATAAGAAACCTTATACTTAGAAATGTTCTACGAAGAGATCTAGACGTTGATAGACGTGTTTGGTTGTTATAGGTGGATATTCTACGCGCGGCATACTCGACTTGGCTAGTGGATTTAAGCCGAAGAGGTATGTGATTCTTCCTATTCTCTTGAGCATGATTATTTGTGAAATATATAGTGCGTAGACGCACGTGTGTTAAAGGAGTTTGATTTCCTTTTTGTGTCCTTGACTTGATTCTAATGTTAAGTGACTTGATATGAAATGTTAAGGACTTGAATTATGTTAAAAAGTTGTGAAACCTCATTCGTGAGAAATGAGTACTTGGTCTTTAAAAAGAATAAAGTTATCTTGATTTCGGAAATGAGAGTAGTGGTCCTTGGTTGGTTTAAAACGTAAAGTGTTATAATAGCTTTATGGGAAGTTAGTTATAACGACTTTGTAAAAACGAAAGAATGGTTTTATTATTGGATTTAAAACGGTAACTTGATATTTTTTTAAAAAAGTTATGAGACATGGTTTTCAAAGTTACGAGATTTGATTTAAAGATTATGAGACTTGATATAAGGTCTTGATTTCTAAAGATAAGAAGAGACTTGAGAATTTGAAGTTATGAAGCTTAAACTATTTCGAAAAGTATATTGTTACTTGACTTTAAAAAAGGAGAAGTAACTTGATTTAAAGAGTATAGGTTACTTGTTTTGAAAAGAGTATAGGTTACTTGGTTGTAAGTAACTTGTTTTTAACTTGTCTTGATTAGAAAAGTATAAGTGGCTTGATTTTAAAAGGTGTGAGTTCCTTGATCTTAAAAGAGTGAGTTACTTGGGTTTTAAAAGTATACTTGATGTTGTTTTAAAAGTGTAAGCCACTTGGTTTAAAAAGTACTTGATTTAAACATGAGAGTGTCTATGGGGTTAGTACCGTGTGGTTTTTACTTAAAAAGGGATATTTTTAAAAGAGTTGAAGTACGTAGTACTTTGGGGTTAAAACCCGGATTGTTGGCAAAAAAAAAAATGAAAGTACCTTGAGTGTGAGTAACTTGCCTATGTTTGCTTGTGATAGCCTTGTAATGATTTATGAAGGTGTGGTAAGTTGGTTTGATAAGTAAACATGTTATGATACTACGGGCTTTAGTGTCTTGAGACTTTTTGTGTTAAGGGGGTTTTCTTGTTGTGCTTATGTTGTTTACGATAAGCCGGTTGTGCTTATATTATATCACATACCCCCCTGACTTGTTACGTTGTTCACATGTCGCGGGTTAGCTACCCCCGATGCGAGGAATACCTCATGCGGGTCCATGTGGCCTATAAGGACTACGGGAGTCCAGGAATCACTCCGGGTGTGTTACGCCGATGCGAGGAATACCTCATGCGGGTCCATGTGGCCTATGTGGATTGCGGGAGTCCAGGAAATGTCGCGGGTTAGCTACCCCTGATGCGAGGAATACCTCATGCGGGTCCACGTGACCTATGCGGACTACGGGAGTCCAGGATTAGGACTCGCACAATGATACTAAGGGTGAATGACCCAACTTCGATCATTGGCGGTCTAGAAAGAACCGGTCAACGTCGTGATACAATTTTATAGCATTGTTGGTACGGCAGAGGCTCGTAGATGGCTTGGTGCTTGCCCTGGCCGCTTTATGACGCACCGATCCGTGCGTGTAGCTTTCCTACTTGGCCCGTAAGGTTGTTTTTTTATGGCACAGGTGGGACCTGGTGTTCATGTGTACTTTTGGTGTTATATTATATCATAGGCGCCAAGAATGAGGAAGGAGTTCCACGCATGATTGATATTGCCACGTGAGACCCATGGTTATACTTGAGTGATGACTTTGAGGCGAGTCCCCGACTTGACATGATCGCTATATATCAGGTATTGTAGTTGGTTATCATATATGTCTCCTGCTTTATATAGATTGTTATGATTTCATTACGATTTTCGTTTCACATACTGTACTTGCCAGACCTCCTTCGGGGTCGTGTTCATGCCGCAGGTAGAGGTACACCGGTTGTTGATCCTCGCTCATAGGATCACGGTTCTGCGTTTTGGGAAGCTCCGTTTCTCCGGAGACATATCTTTTGGTATGATTCCCTGAGATTGTAGGTTCTTATACATTTAGGGGTATGGCGGGGCCCTGTCCCATCGTAGTTGTTATAAAAACTCTTAGAGGTCTGTAGTACTGTTGTGAGCTGGGCTTGTAAAGGATGTAACTGTTCAGGTTTTGTTATATATGTAGAAAGGTGACCGTTTTGGTTAGCCTGTTTCTTATTTTATATTGTTTCATATATATGAGTTTTTATATCCGCTGATTTTCTCTGATGTATTATCACTAGGGTGCCCGGGGTAAGGCACTGGGCATGCCCGAGGTCGGTCGTGACAAAAGTGGTATCGCAGCGATTAGTCCTCGTAAAGTGTCTACAGACCGTATCTAGTAGAGTCTTGATTATCGGCGTGTTGTGCACCACACCTATAATCAGGAGGCTGCAGGATATTTACGATTGGTTTCCATTCTTCTCACTCTGAGATCGTGCCTTAGAGTTGTGTGATAAGTTGGACTCCCTATGACGTATTCTTATGTACCAGTTATGCCTCTACGCAAGGCAACCAGGGCCCAGAGGGACAGGGCAACAGAGAGTGAGCCGAGTAGAACACGTAGGTTATCGTGGCACACCCCGCCATTACACCGGGTAGTACTTTATACGGAGTTCTCACGACGCCAGCCCCAACAGAGTTTAGCTCGGTGATAGTAGTTTCTACTGAGGCCATGATATCTGAGCCTCCAGTTCCACGACCAGGAACAGAGGATATGGGTTACAATGAGATAGCCCAGTTACTAGCTAGGATTGTGGCAAACAGGGAGGATAGAGTGCACCGATATGTCACGGGACTGGATGATTATCTAGAAGAGGGTTGTATGAGAGTGGTCCTTCAGCCGGGCATGGACATTGCCCGCATGCAGGCTAATGCGCAGCAGACCGAGGAACGCAGAGGTCAACGGATTGACAGTCCAGCAGAAGAGGGCCAGGACAGCAGGGTCCTTTGGTAACTTTCGAAGCGTACTGCCTCAGCGGCAGGCTGGTTATGTGCCTCCGCCAGTACATAGTGGCCCTCCGCGCCTTCGTGACGCTCGATATTCCGAGCGTGTCGTGGCACCAAGGTTTCAGGTTTTCAGGAGAACAGGGATGTTAGCCAGAGGAGGCCACCCCTACCTCGGTGTGGCCATTGTGGTAGGTTCCATTTTGGGGAGTGTCGTACTACTTCGACAGCTTGTTATGCTTGCGGCCAGCAGGGCCATATGGTGAGAAATTGTCCAACCAGAGGTGGCACCGTGGATAGCACGACCATCGGATCGCCACAGTTCTTCACTTTCAATAGCTAGGCAGGATGTTCATACACCGGCAGGCCATGGCAGAGATCATGGTGGAAGTTCCCAGTTTTAGCGGCCCTTTGAACCGCCTATTTTGATTTCAGGTATATCCTTAACCCTCTAGAGACTAGTATGTGTGATAAGATAATTATACGTTAAGTGTTATACTCGGATAGTATTGCGTTCAATTGTGATTTAGAAAGCCTGGTTAGTAGAAAAGGTAAGTTTGGGGACATGGAGATTATGAGCCTTAGAATATAGATAACCATGGAGACCATAGATGTGAGGCCGTCTTGAGTAACAAATTTTTGCGGGTGATCTTTGTCGGAGTACATAGTATACAAGGAGTATATTTGTGTGATAAGTCCATAAGTAGTATGATATGAAGGTGAGCAGTTAAGCTAAGAAGACCCCTAGGCTTTCATGACTTGAATAGTGAGATTAGTTCCAGACTAGGAATGAGGACTTAGTACGATAACATGTCGGGTTGAGGACCAATCGCGGGTCAACCCGCAACCCGGAATGAAGTGGGGTAAGTTTGAGGTGGTCCCGCTAGGTGATAGGGTCACGAGGGTGCAAGGCCCAAGTCTAGGTAACCATTGTACGAGTTCGTGGACGCGTTCGACTAGAATCGGGTCATAAAGGCCGATGATGGCCTTAAGGGAAATTGAAGCTAGTAATGACCAAGTTTGAAGGTAGTAACTCCAAGGTGCTGAAAACTGAAGCAATGACGAAAATGTAGTACGTGTACTACAAAGAGTTCGGGTATACGAGAAGGGTACGTCGAGTAAGAAAAGAAGCGAACATGTGTTAAAAGAATGAAAATGGTCATTTTTTGTGAAGTGAAGGTGTGAAGAGAGTATCCTTTAGACCATGAGTGGGAGCTAATAGTGATGTTATGCACGTTAGAGGTGATTCCTCTTTGGCTTGGATTTAAGTTTTTGCGCATGTGTTATATTATGGCCATATGTGGCATAATTGGTTTTGTAAGTATAGTAGTGAAGACTATACCGTCACATGTGTGTTTGGAGACCTAGAAGGAACATTCGGGACGAATGTTTCTAAGGGGGGAAGAATGTTACACCCCATAGTTCCAGAGTATGTATGTGTGGACGTACGTACGAGAATATAACACTAAGTACGAAAGGGAAGAAAATTTTGAATTTTTGACGGAAAATATTCCGAACCTCGTGAAGGAAAAAGGTTTATTATTGGGAATTGGATTCTCAATTTTGGTATCTGGACTTCTTGGATTATAATAGAATTATGGATTTTATTTTCCAGAAATTGGTCACGTGGGGCCCACGGGAGAAATTTACGGTTTTGTGGGGCCCACATTATTTTCGAGATTTTGGCCATTATGGATATTTTCGGGAGATGAAATATTTTGGACGAATTGGAGGGCGACACGTGTCACCCCCTTAGGTGGCATGTGGCCGAATTGGTGTGACATGTGGCTAGCGACTTATCTCAAGTTTGTCTTGTTTGGACAAGTGGCTTGTGGGCACACACTTGTTCCCCAATCTCACCACACACTTGCTTGCATCCTAGCCTTTGATTGTCCTATAAATACCCCTCCCTTTGGATTGCAAGACTTCATCCCACACTTGAGATTTCCAAGGCAAATACTCTCTCCCTTTCCTTGAGCATTCGGCCATAGCCCCTCCCCTTGACCAAAAGTTGTCCAAAAATCCTTAAAACTTTTAAGTGTTCTTCCTTGATGTATTAGGAAGGTTGTTAACCAAGTGTTAGAAAAGATTTCACAACCCTAGCCTTAAAACCCCACCTTGGCCGAAAGTTTCCATATTTGGAACCTAAATGTTCTTCGCTTTTTGGAGTTGGATCTTGAAGAGAAGTTGGTTAGGAACTTCTACGGGTTACTTGTAGCAGGTTGGAACGTAAGGAATTGGAGCTAAGATTCCTAAGGATCGACTTTTAGTTCTTGGATAATTTTGGGCTTATCGAGGTAATGATCTTTGTCCTTCTATTGTAATTGGAGATTACATGTTGTTGTAGTTTATAATTGAGTACATAATATGTGGAAGGAAAATCGAAAAGATAAGGAACCTTATACTTAGAAATGTTCTACGAAGAGATCTAGACGTTGATAGACGTGTTTGGTTGTTATAGGTGGATATTCTACGCGCGGCATACTCGACTTGGCTAGTGGATTTAAGCCGAAGAGGTATGTGATTCTTTCTATTCTCTTGAGCATGATTATTTGTGAAATATATAGTGCGGTAGACGCACGTGTGTTAAAGGAGTTTGATTTCCTTTTTGTGTCCTTGACTTGATTCTAAAGTTAAGTGACTTGATATGAAATGTTAAGGACTTGAATTGTGTTAAAAAGTTGTGAAACCTCATTCGTGAGAAATATGTACTTGGTCTTTAAAAAGAATAAAGTTATTGTCACGACCCGACCCCGGGGCCACGACTGGTGCCCTACCTGGGCACCCTGTTCAGGTATACATCAGAGAATAGCAGCGGAACATACACAACATAAATACATGTGTAAACAATAAACAACACAGGCTAGCCGATAAGGCCGCCTTCCATGATATAAACATAATCAAAAGTACAACCGCATAACTCGCTTCTTACAACCAACCACATATGTGAATACGCACCTCTAGAAATAACAATCGTGGCGGACAGGGCCCCGCCATACCACGAATGTACATAATCTACAACATCGTGGAAAGATCAGACTAAAAGAGACAAGCCTCCGGAGAAATGGAGCTTCTGACGTCTGATAAGTGATCCTAAGAATGAGGATCCACCACCTGCTTACCCTTTCCTGCGGCATGAACGCAGCCCCCGAGGAAGGGGGTCAGTACACAATATGTACTAAGTATGTAAAACTGGAAAATACTGTAATTACATCATAAGTCTAAATCAAAGCCGGAGACATGTATGATAATCAAATTACAGTACACTGTGCCTTACTAACAATGAGAGTAAATAGTAGTATCCTTACGATATAAAATAGGAAGCTCACGATCAAAGCAGGACCACCCGCCCGCAGTATCATTTAGCAATCCTACTCCTGGGACTATTTCACCCGCATAGGTCGCGTGGACCCGCGTGAGGTATTCCTCGCATGGGACTATTTCACCCGCATAAGCCCTTACGGACTCGCATGAGGTATTCCTCGCATAGGCTGGACCCGCCCGCATGGGACTATTTCACCCGCATAAGCCCTTTTGGACTCGCATGAGGTATTCCTCAGATCGTGGGTAGCAAATCCACTAATATGCAAATGCCACAAACCCGGGGAATGACCCCGTAAAGAATAATATACCACTAGCACAAATCCGGCTATCATACATAACATAAGCACTACCGGCTTGTCATACAATACATAAGCAAGTTAAGAAATCCCATAACTTCTTATTATTCTTGTTTATAAACACTCTCATTTTAGTTTACTTAAGGCACTAACATGTCTTTTATAAAAATCCGGGAATTTAACCCAAAGTACTACGTACTTCTACTCTTTAAAACAAATGACTCTTTTTAGTAGAAAACCTCCAAGATACTATTAACCATAGTATCAAGTCCAAATTACATTTCAAGGCAAGTCACAATACCTTTAGAAATAAAGTTAGGTTTCTAAATAAAGTGACTCTTTTTCTTATAAAACCTTAGGCAATCGATGCCTTAAATCAAATTGCCTTTCATTAAATCAAGCCATTTATCTTTCCATAAAGCCAATATAACCAACTCCCCATAAAGTCGTTATATTCACTTTATACCTTAGTTAAGTACAATTTCCTATCCAAGGGACTTATACGTTTAAAATGAATCAAGTATCACATACTTTAAAACTCTTCAAGTCCCTTAACTTTAATAAAACTTAAGACATCCTTAATACTTTCAAAGAAGCGAGTTAATCTCCTAACTCACCCGACTTGGCCATTCCATAAACTAGTAAAGGATATCAAGATCTTGTACGTCTACCGTACTATATATGTTACACCCCGTAGTTCCAAAGTATATATGTGAGGACATACGTACGAGAATACGACATTAAATTTGAGAGGAAGAAAAGATGTGATTTTTCGACGGAAAAGTTTCCGGATTTTGTGAAGGAAAAAGGTTCGTTAATGGGAATTGGATTCCCGGATTCGGTATTCGGACTTTTTGGAACATTTGAGAATTATGGAATTTTATTCTTTCCGGAATTGGTCACGTAGGGCCCACAAGAGGAATTTACGGTTTTGTGGGGCCCACTTTATTTTCGGATTTTTGGCATTACGGATATTTTCGGAAGATGAAATATTTTGGACCAATAGGAGGGCGACATGTGTCACCCCTAGGTGGCAAGGTTGGACGAAATTGTTGGACATGTTGAAAACATTTTTGGCATGAAAAAGGCTTAAAACATTTGGTCAAAAGTCATGCAAGATATTTGTGTAGTAGATAGATAAGTGGGACCCACACACACATGGCTCAATCTAGACCACACACTTGCTTCAATCCTAGCCCTTGAAAGTCCTATAAATACCCCATTAAGTTGCAAGACTTCTTCATCCACACTTGAGAAATTCCAAGGCAAAAATACTCCCTCCCTTTGTAGTAGTTCTCGTCCAAACACCCCTCTCCCTTAACAAAACTTTGTCCAAAATTCTTAAAGTCTTAAGTGTTCTTCCTTAGTGTATTAGGAAGACTAGTAACCAAAGGTTAGAAAAGATTTCACACCCTTAGCCTAAATACACCCCCTTGGCCGAGAGTTGCCACAAGTTTAGCCTAAGTGTACTTCACTTTTTGGAGTTGAAGTGTTTAAGAGAAGTTATTAGAAACTTCTAAGGGTTTCTTGGAGCGGTTTGGAGCGTACATATTATGAGCTAAACATTGCTCAGGATCGACATATAATCTTGGATAATTTTGGGCTTATCGAGGTAATGATCTTTATCCCCTATCAGAATTGGAAATTACATGTCAGAGTAATGTATAGTTGAGTATACTATATATAGAATGGATATTAAAGAAGATAATTGAATCAGAATTACATAGGACTGTATTTACTGAGACTTGTAGTATTCTGTGAAGTAGAATTGAACGCGTCCGTTAGACGTGTAATCCTGAGTTGTTGGCCAGTAGCGGGCCTTGATAGGAGGAGATTTATATGATAGCGGGGAGGTGCTGCCGAATTTTCC
Organism: Przewalskia tangutica; assembly: GCA_029844215.1. Classification (NCBI taxonomy): domain Eukaryota; kingdom Viridiplantae; phylum Streptophyta; class Magnoliopsida; order Solanales; family Solanaceae; genus Przewalskia; species Przewalskia tangutica. The sequence goes on from CM056719.1 coordinate 48,904,025, forward strand.
GTAGAAATATTCTACGAAGATAACTAGAAGTTAATAGGCGTTTTATGGCCATTATAGGTGGAAGTACTACGAGTAGCGTATTCTACTTGAAGGGTGGAAAAGGCTAGCAAGGTTGTAGTACTTGGAGCATTTTGCTAATTGTCGATAATCGTCGCGAGGTATGTGAACCTCTTCCTATCTTTTCTAGCATGATATGTTGTGAACTATGTAATACGGTAGACGTACATGTGTTAAATGAATTTGGTTGGTTTAAAACATAAAGTGCTATAACGGCTTTATGGGAAGTTGGTTATAACGACTTTATGTGGGCAAAGAAATGGTTTGTGGTTTTTAAAAGATAAAAGACTGGATGTGAATTAATAAGGACTTGGGTTGTGTTAAAAAGTTGTGAAACCGTTTTAATGAGAAATGGGTAATTGGGTTTTAAAAGGAATAATGTTATATTGATTTCGGAAATGAGAACATGTATCGAACAAACCACTGCAGCGTTAATAAAGGAAAATGTATTGACTAATTAATTATTATTAAAACCAGAGAAACCTCCATCCGCATATAAGCTAAGATAAGACAAAATTGTATTACATTTTCTAGATCATGGCTGCTTTAATAAGATTGTTATAAACAAGAATAACCTACTCACACATAAGGCATATGTTACTCAAATTGTTTTAAAAGAGAATTATGTTATTAAGTGATTAAGACTATGAACTACGAAACCTTTCGAAAATAAGAGACTTGAGTATTTGAAATTAGGCAAACTTGAACTTTTGGAAAAGAAGGTTGTTACTTGTCTTTAAAAAGAGGAAACTATTTTGGTTTACTTAAGATAATAGTTACTCTGTTTTGGATACTACGAGTGTTGTTGAGTATCGGGTGACTTCTTGTAAAGAATGGATATTTGTAAGGAATTGAAGTATGGTAATTTGCTTGTGCTTGCTTTTGATAGCCTTGTTGTGTGAAAAGTTGTATTCCTATGCTACCGCGTCTCAATGGAGGGCGGTATATTGTTATTGTTGTTACATGGACATGTCCGCACCGGAAGAATTCCGGGCATGCGGCCACGCGGGTTAATCACCCGTATATTGTTATTGTTGTTACATGGACATGTCTGCACCGATGAAGAATTCCGGCATGCGCCACGCGCGAGTTAATCACCCGGTATATTGTTATTGTTACATGGGCCAGTGCACCGACGCAGAATTCCGGCATGGGCTACGCGGCGGGGTTGATTACCCGATATATTGTTATTGTTGTTACATGGACATGTCTGCACCGATGAAGAATTCCGGGGGCATGTGGCCATGCGGCAGGGTTGATTACCCGGTATACTGTTATTACATCCTGGACATGTCTACACCGATGGAGAATTCCGGGGGCGTGTGGCCATGATGCGGGCATGATTGATATTATGGGCGTGAGACCCTTGGTTATATTTGAGTGATGACTTTGAGGGCGTGAGTCCCTGCTTTGACATGATCGCTTTATGTCGTGAATCGTAGTTTGGTTGTCATACATGTCTCTGCTTTATTTAGACTACTATGATTTCATTTCTGATATTTTCATTTCATACTTCGTACTGTTATCTTGACCTCCTTCGGGGGGCTACATTCATGCCGCAGGTAGAGGTACATCGGTTGTTGATCCTCGCTCATAGGATCACAGTTCAGCGTATTGGGAAGCTCCGTTTCTCCGGAGGCTTATCTTTTGGTATGTTTCCCTGAGTTGTAGGTTCTTGTACATTCAGGGGTATGGCGGGGCCCTGTCCCATCATAGTTGTTATAAATTCGTAGAGGTCTGTAGTACTGTTGTGGGCAGGGTTTGTAAGGGATTTAACTGTTCAATATTGAGTTATATATATACAGGAAGGTAATCGTTTTGGTTAGCCTATTGCTTATGTTATGTCTTGTTTCATGTTTAAGTTTTTATTTCCGCTGATTTTCTCTGATGTTGTATCACTAGGGTGCCCGGGGTAAGGCACCAGTCACGGGCCCGGGGTCGGGTCGTGACAAAAGTGGTATCAGAGCAGTTAATCCTCGTAAAGTGTCTACAGATCGTGTCTAGTAGAGTCTTGATTATCGGTGTGTTGTGCACCACATCTATAATCAGGAGGCTACAGGATATTTAGGATTGGTTTCCATTCTTCTCACTCTGAGATCGTGCCTTAGAGTTGTGTTATAAGTTGGACTCCCTCTAGCGTATTCTTATGTACCCGTTATGCCTCGGCCTTGCAACCAGTGGCCCGGATGGGCAAGGCGCGAGAGGAGCTACGAGTAGGACACAGAGGGTTACGAGGGCACAGGCCTGGTCATTACCTGAGATAGTACTTCAGACGACGAGTTTTATGACGTCGCTAGCCCCAACAGAGTTTAGAGCGGCAGCAGTTTCTACTGAGGCCACGATACCTGGGTCTCCAGTTCCACGACCAGGAGCCGAGGATATGAGTTAGAATGAGATGGCCCAGTTACTAGCTAGGGTCGTGGCGAGAAATGAGGACGGATGAGAGCCGGTGGTTCCAGCAGTACCAGTTATTCACCCTAGATCCGATAGTCTGAGACTTCGGGATTTCTTGAGTTGCAGTTCGCCAGATTTCTATGGATAGAGAGCTGAGGATGATCCTCAGGGTGTCGTGCTAGTTTGAGAGATTGTTATACTTGCGGCCGTCAGGGCCATGTGATGGGAGGATGTCGATACAAGAGGGATGACTCAGCCTATCGGGTCAGTTGCGGGTTCAGTTGTTCGGGAGAAGGGGGTGTTAGTCAGATGAGGTCACCCCTACCTCGTTGTGGCCGTTGTAATAGACTCCATTATGGGGAGTGTCGTACTGCTTCGACAGCTTGTATGCTTGCGGCCAACAGGGCCATTTGGTGAGAGTTTGTCCGACCAGAGGTAGCACAGATGTAGAGACTCAGCCTTCGGGATCGGTGGCTGGTTCATCGCCTTATATAGCTAGGCGCCCTGCAGGGCAGGATTATGATTAGAGCGACAAAGGGAAAGTGAGGCAGAAGTTGCAGAGATATCTTTAGCCCTTAAGAGACTTATTATGTTGTTATGGTAGATACATGTGGAGTGCTATGTACGGATAGCATTGTGTTAAGTGTGAATTAGAAAACATGGGTAGTTGAAAAGGGTAAGTCTGGGGATGAGAAAATTTTGAACCTTAGAATTTATAACAGTTGAGACCTTAGATGTAAAGCCGTCTTGAGTAAAAGACTTTACGGTTAATCTTTGTCAGAGTACTTTGTGTACGTGGAGTATTTGTGTGATAATTCCATGGGTAGTTTGAGATAGAAGTGGTAGCTTTCATGACGTGAATTAGTAAGATTGTTCCGGATCGGGGAACGAGAGAGTTTGGCGCGATAATGGGTCGGGTTGAGGCCAGGTCGCGGGTCAACCCGCAGCCCAGAATGAGGTGGGGTCAGTTTGAGGTGGTCCCACCAGGTGGTAGGGTCACGAGGGTGCTAGGCCCAAGTTTAGGTAACCATCGCACGAGTTCGCGGATGTGTTCGACTAGAATCAGATCGTGAAGGCCGGGAATGGCCTTGAAGGAATTTGAGGCTAGTAAGATGACCAAGTTTGGAGGTAGTGACTCCCAGGTTTTGGAAACTGAAGTGATGACTGAAGTGTGGTACGTGTACTAGAAAGAGTTCGGGTGTTCGAGAAGTGTACGACGAGTAAGGAAAGAAGTGAGCATGTGTTAAGGGGGATGAAAGTGATCATTTTTGTGAAGTAAAGGTGCGAAGAGAGTATCCTTGGGCCAGGAATGGGAGTTAGTGTTGTTTTACATCTTAGAGGTGTTTCCTCGTTGGCTTGGATTTGAGTTTTTCGCGTATGTTATATTATGGCCATTGGTGGCATAATTGGTTTCGTAAGTATAGTGGTGAAGACTATACCGGCGCACGTATGTTTTGAGACTTAGAAGGAACATTCGGGACGAATGTTTCTAAGGGGGGAAGAATGTTACACCCCGTAGTTCCAAAGTATATATGTGAGGACATACGTACGAGAATACGACATTAAATTTGAGAGGAAGAAAAGATGTGATTTTTCGACGGAAAAGTTTCCGGATTTTGTGAAGGAAAAAGGTTCGTTAATGGGAATTGGATTCCCGGATTCGGTATTCGGACTTTTTGGAACATTTGAGAATTATGGAATTTTATTCTTTCCGGAATTGGTCACGTAGGTCCCACAAGAGGAATTTACGGTTTTGTGGGGCCCACTTTATTTTCGGATTTTTGGCATTACGGATATTTTCGGAAGATGAAATATTTTGGACCAATAGGAGGGCGACATGTGTCACCCCTAGGTGTCAACGTTGGACGAAATTGTTGGACATGTTGAAAACGTTTTTGGCATGAAAAAGGCTTAAAACATTTGGTCAAAAGTCTTGCAAGATATTTGTGTAGTAGATAGATAAGTGAGACCCACACACACATGGCTCAATCTAGACCACACACTTGCTTCAATCCTAGCCCTTGAATGTCCTATAAATACCCCCTTAAGTTGCAAGACTTCTTCATCCACACTTGAGAAATTCCAAGGCAAAAATACTCCCTCCCTTTGTAGTAGTTCTCGTCCAAACACCCCTCTCCCTTAACCAAACTTTGTCCAAAATTCTTAAAGTCTTAAGTGTTCTTCCTTAGTGTATTAGGAAGATTAGTAACCAAAGGTTAGAAAAGATTTCACACCCTTAGCCTAAATACACCCCCTTGGCCGAGAGTGCCACAAGTTTAGCCTAAGTGTACTTCACTTTTTGGAGTTGAAGTGTTTAAGAGAAGTTATTAGAAACTTCTAAGGGTTGCTTAGAGCGGTTTGGATCATACAGATTAGGAGCTAAACGTTGCTCAGGATCGACATATAATCTTGGATAATTTTGGGCTTATCGAGGTAATGATCTTTATCCCCCTATTGTAATTGGAAATTACATGTTGTAGTAATGTATAGTTGAGTATACTATATATAGAATGGATATTAAAGAAGAGAATTGAACTGTAATTACATAGGAATTTGTATTCTGATGAACTTGTAGTATTCTGTGAAGTAGAATTGAACGCGTCGGTTAGGCGTGTAATCCCTCGGGAGTTGTTGGCACAGTAGCGGGCCTTGATAGAGGAGAGATTTATGTGATAGCGGGGTGGGGGAGGTCTTTGCGAATGTTCCGTAGAAATATTCTACGAAGAGAACTAGAAGTTAATAGGCGTTTTATGGCCATTATAGGTGGAAGTACTACGAGTAGCGTATTCTACTTGAAGGGTGGAAAAGGCTAGCAAGGTTGTAGTACTTGGAGCATTTTGCTAATTGTCGATAATCGTCGCGAGGTATGTGAACCTCTTCCTATCTTTTCTAGCATGATATGTTGTGAACTATGTAGTACGGTAGACGTACATGTGTTAAATGAATTTGGTTGGTTTAAAACATAAAGTGTTATAACGACTTTATGGGAAGTTGGTTATAACAACTTTATGTGGGTAAATAAATGGTTTGTGGTTTTTAAAAGATAAAAGACTGGATGTGAATTAATAAGGACTTGGGTTGTGTTAAAAAGTTGTGAAACCGTTTTAATGAGAAATGGGTAATTGGGTTTTAAAAGGAATAATGTTATATTGATTTCGGAAATGAGAACATGTATCGAACAAACCACTGCAGCGTTAATAAAGGAAAATGTATTGACTAATTAATTATTATTAAAACCAGTAGAAACCTCCATCTGCATAGAAGCTAAGATAAGACAAAATTGTATTACATTTTCTAGATCATGGCTGCTTTAATAAGATTGTTATAAACAAGAATAACCTACTCACACATAAGGCATATGTTACTCAAATTGTTTTAAAAGAGAATTATGTTATTAAGTGATTAAGACTATGAACTACGAAACCTTTCGAAAATAAGAGACTTGAGTATTTGAAATTAGGCAAACTTGAACTTTTGGAAAAGAAGGTTGTTACTTGTCTTTAAAAAGAGGAAACTATTTTGGTTTACTTAAGATAATAGTTACTCTGTTTTGGATACTACGAGTGTTGGTATCAGGTGACTTCTTGTGAAAGAATGGATATTTGTAAGGGAATTGAAGTATGGTAATTTGCTTGTGCTTGCTTGTGATAGCCTTGTTGTGTGAAAAGTTGTATTCCTATGCTACCGCGTCTCTCGATGGAGGGCCGGTATATTGTTATTGTTGTTACATGGACATGTCTGCACCGATGAAGAATTCCGGGGGCATGCGGCCATGCGGCGGGTTAATCACCCGATATATTGTTATTGTTGTTACATGGACATGTCTGCACCGATGAAGAATTCCGGGGGCATGCGGCCATGCGGCGGGTTAATCACCCGGTATATTGTTATTGTTGTTACATGGACATATGCGCCGTCTGCAGCATTAGGGGCATGTGGCGTCGGCGAGTTGATTACCCGATATATTGTTATTGTTGTTACATGGACATGCTCGCGTCACGAAATTCGGGGCATGTGGCCGTGCGGCGAGGTTGATTACCGATATATTGTTATTGTTGTTACATGGACATGTCTGCCGTCTGCATTCGGGGCATGTGGCGTACGGCGGGTTGATTACGATATATTGTTATTGTTGTTACATGGACATATGCGCGATCTGCACTCGGGGCATGTGGCCATGCGGCAGGGTTGATTACCCGATATATTGTTATTGTTGTTACATGAACATGTCTGCACCGATGCAGAATTCCAGGGGCATGTGGCCATGCGGCAGGGTTGATTACCCGATATATTGTTATTGTTGTTACATGGACATGTCACGCCGATGAATTCGGCATGTGGCCACGTGGCGTGGTTGATTACCCAGATATCGTTATTGCATCCTGGACATGTCTGCACCGATGAAGAATTCCGGGGGCGTGTGGCCATGATACGGGCATGATTGATATTGTGGGCGTGAGACCCTTGGTTATATTTGAGTGATGACTTTGAGGGTGTGAGTCCCTGCTTTGACATGATCGCTTTTATGTCGGAAGTCGTAGTTGTCATACATGTCTCTGCTTTATTTAGACTACTATGATTTCATTTCTGATATTTTGATTTCACATACTTGGTACCTTATGCCGACCTCCTTCGGGGTTGCGTTCATCTGCATGAGTAGAATACATCGATTGTTGATCCTCGCTCATACGATCACAGTTCAGCGTATTGGGAAGCTCCGTTTCTCCGGAGGCTTATCTTTTGGTATGTTTCCCTGAGTTGTAGGTTCTTGTACATTCAGGGGTATGGCGGGGCCCTGTCCCATCATAGTTGTTATAAAATTTGTAGAGGTCTGTAGTACTGTTGTGGGCAGGGTTTGTAAGGGATTTAACTGTTCAATATTGAGTTATATATATACAGGAAGGTAACCGTTTTGGTTAGCCTATTGCTTATGTTATGTCTTGTTTCATGTTTAAGTTTTTATTTCCGCTGATTTTCTCTGATGTTGTATCACTAGGGTGCCCGGGGTAAGGCACCAGTCACGGGCCCGGGGTCGGGTCGTGACAATATACGTGCAACTAGTCATGCTCAAAGGATAGGAAAAATTCTACTTACCTCGCCGGGTCAAACCACTTGCCAAGTACAAAGTCCCGCCCGTAGAATGTCAACCTATAATATTCACAATACGTCTATTAAAGCCTTACTTCAAACGTAGAATATTATAAGTGTAAAGTCTCTAAATTCTACGGAAAATCGGACAGCACCTCCTTTGTTTCTACTTACTTTGCCACCTTTTTCAAGGCCGAATACAATAACCAAACACGCCACATTTAAGGCACAATCAAAGCAATTAATCAATAGGGGATTACACGCCTACTAGACGTGTAAAATTCCGCCCCACAAACGATAACAAACTAATACAACTACTAGTCCAATTTCGGCCATAATGAATACAACAATACCAATTCTTATCCAATTTCCATTTCAATCCAAATTGGTAGCATAACATGATATCAAGTCGCATTTGATTATAACTACTATAATCTTCAAGTAAGTAACATGCGACGATTTCTAATAAACGACCAATTAGTAATCCAATCTTCAAGTGGCTTGTATAACATTTCGGATTCTAAGGCTACAAGCAATCCATAATACTTATCAATCCCATAAACATGAGTCACGTAGTCAAAATCAACTATACAAGCATTATTATTAATTTCCAAGAGAAAAGAGAATCTTTTACCTTTTAGATTTTGCCTTCCAAAGCCCTTTTTCTTCAACCCCTTTTTCCGTCAAACTCGTCCTCGTGAGTTTCCCACAAGTCTATCAACACTTTGCCTTCTTGCCGCCGCTCCCACAATACCCTCTAGGCTAAGCTTTCTTCAAAACCTTGAGAGAAAAGAGAGAGAAGCTCTTAAGAGTTCTTAAGGTGAAATGACCAAGTCTTTCAAGACTTAGTCCTAAAATAGGGCCCTTTTCTTGCTCAACAAGATGGGAGGGACACTTGTCACCCTCCCAAAGGCCCTTTTTGAAAATATCCCCTGATTTTAGCACTTTCCGCAGAAAAAAATCCCGCCTTGGCGCCGCGGCGCTTAGACGCCTGCTACGAAAATCCTTCCTCTGCGCCTGTCCGCTGAACTTCCAACGCCCATACCTCTCCGCTCCGATGTCCTATCGACGAACGGTTTGTTGCGTTGGAACTAGACTCATCCAACTTTATACTAGGCTTGCTAAACACCCCTCAATTCTTAAAACTGGGGTACAACACTCCAAAGTAGGCTCAAAATCCGTTCAACACATGTTTGTCAACTTATCTTATATCTGAATTTACGGGGTGTAACAGTTATCTTGATTTCGGAAATGAGAGTAGTGGTCCTTGGTTGGTTTAAAACGTAAAGTGTTATAATAGCTTTATGGGAAGTTAGTTATAACGACTTTATAAAAACGAAAGAATGGTTTTATTATTGGATTTAAAACGGTAACTTGATATTTTTTTTAAAAAGTTATGAGACATGGTTTTCAAAGTTACGAGATTTGATTTAAAGATTATGAGACTTGATGTAAGGTCTTGATTTCTAAAGATAAGAAGAGACTTGAGAATTTGAAGTTATGAAGCTTAAACTATTTTGAAAAGTATATTGTTACTTGACTTTAAAAAAGACTTGGTTGTAAGTAACTTGTTTTTAACTTGTCTTGATTAGAAAAGTATAAGTGGCTTGATTTTAAAAGGTGTGAGTTCCTTGATCTTAAAAGAGTGAGTTACTTGAGTTTTAAAAGTATACTTGACGTTGTTTTAAAAGTGTAAGCCACTTGGTTTAAAAAGTACTTGATTTAAACATGAGAGTGTCTTGATACTACGGGTATTAGTACCATGTGGTTTTTACTTAAAAATGGATATTTTTAAGAGAGTTGAAGTACGTAGTACTTTGGGGTCAAAACCCGTATTGTTGGCAAAATAATAAAATGAAAGTACCTTGAGTGTGAGTAACTTGCCTATGTTTGCTTGTGATAGCCTTGTAATGATTTCTGAAGGTGTGGTAAGTTGGTTTGATAAGTAAACATGTTATGATACTACGGGCGTTAGTGTCTTGAGACTTTTCGTGTTAAGGGAGTTTTCTTGTTGTGCTTATGTTGTTTACGATAAGCCAGTTGTGCTTATATTATATCACATACCCCCCTGACTTGTTACGTTGTTCACATGCCGCGGGTTAGCTACCCCCGATGCGAGGAATACCTCATGCGGATCCATGTGGCCTATGCGGACTATGGGAGTCCAGGAATCACTCCGGGTGTGTTACACCGATGCGAGGAATACCTCATGCGGGTCCATGTGGCCTATGCAAATTGCGGGAGTCCAGGAAATTCCACGGGTTAGCTACCCCCGATGCGAGGAATACCTCATACGGGTCCACGTGACCTATGCGGACTACGGGAGTCCAGGATTAGGACTCACACAATGATACTTAGGGCGAATGGCCCAACTTCGATCATTGGCGGTCTAGAAAGAACCAGTCAGCATCGTTGTCACGACCCGAACCCGGGCCCGTGACTGGTGCCTTACCCCGGGCACCCTAGTGACACAACATCAGAGTAATCAGCGGAACATAGAACACGTACATGAAACAAGTGAAGTACAAAACAGTAATCTGAGGAAAACTTGCCTTTCGGCATATATAAATAACAACTTTTACAAATGAACAGTTTAATCCTTTTTACAAACCACACGCCAAGATTACTACGCACCTCTAAGAAATGATACGACAACAATGGCGGGACGGGGGCCCGCCATACCCGAATGTAAGCACCTACAACAACAGGACTATACCATGATAAGCCTCGGAGAACGGAGCTTCCAGCGCGTGAGCGTGACCCTAAGAGCGAGGATCAACGATCGTGTACCTCAACTGCGGCATGAACGCGGCCCGAAGGAGGTCGATCTAACAGTGCAGTATGTGAAACGAAAATACATATTGTAAATGAAATCATAGCGATCATATAAAGCGGAGACATGTATGATAACCAAACTACGCTTTACAAAGCGATCATGTCAAGTCGTGACTCACGCCTCAAGTCATCACTCAAGTATAACAATGGGTCTCGTGCCCACAACATCAATCATGCCTGTGGAATACCTTCCTCACCGCCGTGATCTATGATATAAAAGCACCAAGGAACACACATGAACACGAGTCCCACGTGTCATAATAAAGCATGCGGACGGTAAATGCGAAGGCATAGCCGACTACTAAAACCCACAGTACCAACAAGGTCATGAATCGTATCATAAGATCTGTCTAAACCGTCACAGATCAAAGCCGCCACTTGCCCGCAGATCAATGTATGCGCGTCTAACCTCGAACTCCGCGACTCGCATAGGCCAATCTCATCGGCCCGCATGAGGTATTCCCCGCATCGAGGGTAGCTATTCCCCGGCATCGTCCTGGACTTCGCAGTCCGCATGGCCACATGGACCGCATGCCCATAAAGGACGCATACTAACCTGGAACTCTCGTAGCTCCGCATAGGCCCCCGGGACTGCGCGAGGTATTCTCGAATCATAGGTCCATCGACCGCTGAGTCTACCCGCGTGGAGGCAGCTTAACCCCCGGAATCATCTCAAGAGATGAATGCCACAATACTATCATAACGACTGATAGTTAATAAGCACAATCAAGGGAAACCCCTTCGCATAAACATCACAAGATACTAACACACGTAGCATCCCAACACGTTTACTTATCAAAGCAATCAAGAAAGTATTACAAGGCTATCACAAACCAATACAATCAAGTTGTTCACACAAGGTACCTTCTACTATATGATTAACAAGATCGGGTTTTTATCCCCAAAGTACTTCATACATTAACTCTTTAAAAGATACGTTACTTTCACAATGTCACACAATACCCGTAGTATAAAAAGAGTGACTATCCTTTTAAAGTAAATCAATTACTTCTCTTTGTAAAATCAAGTAGCAACATTCTTTTCCAATGATCAAGTTTGCCTAATTTCCAATGTTCAAGTTTCTCATTTTAGAAAGGTTTCGTAGTTCATAGTCTTATTCATTTGAGAATATAATTCTCCTTAAAACTATCTGAAAAACATAAGTCTCATATGTGAGTAGGATATTCTTGTTTATAACAATCTTATTACAGCAGCCATGATCTAGGAAATATCATTTTGTCTCATCTTAGCTTCTATGCAGATGGAAGTTTCTCTTGGTTTTAATAATACTTAATTAGTCAAAAGCATTTCCTTTTATTAACGCTGCAGTGGTATGTCGATACACATTCTGATTTCCGAAATCAGTAAAACATTCTTAAGCCGTTATACCTAACTTCCCATAAAGCTAGTATAACTCTTAAGTTTTCACAAACCAAGTATTACTTCTTCTTTCAAAATGATTCAAAATCTTTTGAAATACTTCAAGTTCTTTATTAACACATAACAAGCCGTTATAGTTCAAATCGATTACCTTTTAAAACCACATGTATTTTCTTACCAACATAAAGTCGTTATAACCAACTTCCCATAAAGCCGTTATAACACTTTATGTTTTAAATCAATCAAATACATTTAGCACGTATCGTCTACCGTACTACATAGTTCACACATATCATGCTAGAAGAGATAGGAAGAGGTTCACATACCTCGCGACGAGTATCGACTAATAGCAAACGCTCCAACCGTCGGCTACTCCTTAAGCCAAGCGGATCGCGCCACACGTAGTACTTCGCTATAAGGCCACAGGCGCTTATTAACATTTAGGTCTCATCGTAGAACTTTCTACGAAATTTGTGACACCTCCCCAAATCACGTAAATCTCCTCTCTATCGAGGCCAGCTGCAAGCCAACCGGGGTTATACATCTAACCTAACGGTACAATTCTACTCCACGGTACTCTTACACAAGTCTCATCTGAATACACCCTATGTAATTACGATTCGATTCTTCTTTAAATTCGGGCTTAAGTCGCAAGACATTGCGTAAGTTTTATTCGGGCTTAAGTCAAAAGACATTGCCGATAACTACGTTCATTTTATATACGTATACTTCAACTATATAATCTAACAACATGTAATTTCCAATTACAATAGAGGACAAGATAATTACCTCGATAAGCCCATAATTATCCTAGCTTAAAGTCGATCCTGGGCAATCGTTTAGCTCAACTCGAGCGCTCAACCGCTCTAAACCACCCTTAGAAGTTCTAACCAACTTCTACACAATACTCAACGGACTATGGAGATTTTCCTAGGGTTTTGGTTTTGTAGTGACGGAAGTATAATAGTATTTTACGGGCTTTTCATTATAGGTATAACCTTAGAATACAACAAGGTATATGGCTAAGGTAATTTGGGCATTATAACAATACTTTTGAGAGTATTTCTACCAAGAGAGGGGGTATTTATACGAAAACACTAGGCTAGGGGTACTTACGCCACACCCCAAAGGGGAGAGGGAGGCTCTCGGCCATAAAGGCCTATCTAGGGAGGGCTCTTGGGCGAGAGTCAAACAAGAGGGGAGAGGAGGGATTTAACACTTAGGAAATATTTGGAATGGATGAAGAAGTCATCCTAAGGGGGTATTTATAGTGTAAGCCAAGGCCAACCAATGGCCAAGATCTTGCCAAGTGCATAGCAAGTGTAGGGCGAGATCTTGCCAAGTGCACACTAGCCAACTAACACAAAAATATCCTACCAACCCTTGACCACAAAAGCCACACTTTCGCCAACACAATTTCCGCCCAAGGTGTTCCAATGAGAGGGTGACAAGTGTCACCTCTTGTTGTCCATAATGTTTCGTCTCTCGGAAAAATCCGCAAAAATTAAAAATGACATAGCCGAAATTCCCTACGAAAGTGTGGAAAACGTTTCGCGAAAAACGCCTCTAACCGTGTTGTGCACAAATAAATTTCGGCCAAGCCACTTTCTCAAGTTCAAATTTTCTCGTGCGCCCCACGTACATACTGCGGAAATACGGGTATAACATTCTCCCTCGCGAAACATTCGTCGAATGTTCCTTCTAAGTCTCAAAACAAACGTGCGCCAGTATATTCTTCACTACTATACTTACGAGAACAATCCTTGCCACACATGGCCATAGAAACAACCGCACAAATACCCATCCAAGTCCACGAGGAAACACCTCTAACATCACCACAACCACCTCTCTCGTGGTCTAAAAATATACTTCCGTGCCTCTCTACAAAAGAAATGATCACATCTATGCTCGCCATACATGCTCGCTTCTCTCTTTACTCGTCGTAGATACCACTTTGTCACTTTGTCGCGAGCCTTGCTCCGACGACCCAACAAATGGTACCGGGCTGCTTGCGATCCCGGAGGATGTCGTACACTCAAACTCTTACCACATTCTGATACGGCTTCAGTATCTAAAACTCGGGGTTACTATCTCTAACGTGGTCATCATTAAGTGGGAACACTCTGGATGGATCTCCGATACTTTTCCCGAACATCACAAGGGCCCAAAGTAACTCGGGCTAAGTTCCCTCTGTTTTCCAAAACTCGTCACACCCAAACCCGGGGTGGTACTTTCAAGAAGATCGACCGTCAACCTGAACTCTAAGCGTCGTCACCGATTATCCGCACAATTCCCCTGAGCTGCCAGAACTTCTTCTAGACAAGCTTCTCACTATCCACAGTCTGCTGGAACAAGCCTGAACAGTATGCGAACGCTTGCCAACCTCGAACCAATCGACCGGCAACTTACACTTCCGCCCTTACAAGGCTTCATAAGGCGATATCCGAACACTGAAATGGTAGATCAAACACTACCTCCACAGGAGACAACAATCCTCACAACTACCCCTGAAATCCACGCACCGGCGAGGCGAATGCGGTCGAGACTCACTGAGTTCTTAACCGCTCGTAAACTTTTAGAAAACGAAAATAACCACAACACAGGCTTCACTGCGACATAAGGTAAAGGTAGGCACCGTGCGACGCCTTTCAACCTTCGTATAACTCAACACGGCCGAGTAAACGGTCGAACGAAGAACACGATGGGCTGCCTCATCGACGACCACCGGTCGAACGATCCACGAACTCGTCTGGTTAGCGAACATGGGCCTAACACCCTCGTGACCCTACCACAGCGGGACCACCACAAACCGACCCGCACCAAACAGGCGCGGGTTGACCCGCATCATAGCCTCAATCCGACCCGTCAACGAGCACAACACTAGTTCCCGATCCGGAACAGTCTCACAATCACGTTACGAAAACCTAGCGGTCTTCTTAGCTCAACTACCCCCTTTCATTCCACACTTACTAGGGACCTATCCCAACCATAACTCACGTGCACTATGCACTCGATAAGTGGTCAAACATAACACTACACCTTTTCTCGAGATGGCCTCACCTCTAAGGTCTCTACGTAAAAGCTCTAAGGCTCACACCTTCTCTATCCCCAAAATCTTACTCGGTTAAACAACCATGATTTCAAATCACAACTAACACCTTGCTATCGAACATAGCACCTAAGGTATACTCACCTTATCACATATCTTGATCTATAGAGGTTAAAGATATATCTATATCTACCGCTTCACTCCCTTAATCGTTCAAATCAAACCCGCCGTGAGCGCATAACTAAGGAAGGTGGCGACTACCCATCGATCCCGAAGGCTAAGTCCTCCTACAAGGACACTCTTCGACACGGACCACGGCGGTCATAGTACAACAAGTACCAACCTAAAAGATGACATTCCCGGGATGGCGTGCATCTGCGTGAACCGGAAGCCACGGAGTTCTAACCAACTCCTGCATACCGAATGTCACGAACTCCGTGGAAGACCACTGCTGCGCGGAGTGCATAATCTGATCTGTGGTGAGGTGACTCGCCTCGAAAGTTACTAAAGGACCTTGCTGCTCGGCCTCTTACGGTGTCCCGTTAACACAACCGATTTCTACGTCTCGCCTGCTGCGCATAAGCGCATACGAGGCCATGCTCGAGCCTAATCAAGAATTAATCTTGCACAACCTCTTTTAGATAGTCCTCAAGACTCGCGGTACATCGGTATACTCTCGGTAGCCAAATCTATAGCTAGCAACAGTCGCCTCTTTGCAATCTAAATGCTCTGTTCGGTCGTGGGCGAAGGTTCATATATCATGGCGCAGTAGGGATCGCCATTGCTGCCAAACTCTGCGGGGCTAGTGACGTCGCAGAAATCTCGAATGAAGCACTACCTAGGTAATGATTGGGCTGTGCCTCGCCACCCTCTGTACTCTACTCGCGGCTCCGGTGCCTTGCCCTCCTGGGCTCGGGTTGCCCTACGCGGAGGCATATCGGTAAGGGAAAGAAATACGTTAGAGGGTCCAACTTACAACACAGCTCTAAGGCACGATCTCAGAGTGAGAAGAATAGAAACCAATCCTAAAATATCCTATAGCCTCCTGATTATTGATGTGGTGCACAACACACCGATAATCAAGACTTCTCGAATCTGATGCAGACACTTTCAGGATTAATCGCTCGATACCACTTTTGTCACGACCGAACCGGGCGTGGATCGTGCCTACCGGGCACCCTAGTGACACAACATCAGAGTAATCAGCGGAACATAAAACACGTACATGAAACAAGTGAAGTACAAAGCGATGTCGAGGAAAACTTGCCTTTCGGCATATATAAATAACAACTTTTACAAATGAACAGTTTAATCCTTTTTACAAACCCTGCCCACAACAGTACTACAGACCTCTAAGAAATGATACGACAACAATGGCGGGACAGGGCCCCGCCATACCCCTGAATGTAAGCACCTACAACAACAGGGGACTATACCAAGATAAGCCTCCGGAGGAACGGAGCTTCCACACTGGAACGCTGACCCTAAGAGCGAGGATCAACGGCGGGTGTACCTCAACTGCGGCATGACGCGGCCTCGGAAGGTCGATAACAATGTGCAAGTATGTGAAATCAAAATACATATCATAAATGAAATCATAGCGATCATATAAAGCGGGAGACATGTATGATAACCAAACTACGATTTACAACAGCGATCATGTCAAGTCGTGACTCACGCCTCAAGTCATCACTCAAGTATAACAATGGGTCTCGTGCCCACAACATCAATCATGCGTGGAATACCTTCCGCCATTGCGGCGATCTATGATATAAAAGCACCAAGGAACACACATGAACACCAGTCCCACGTGTCATAATAAAAGCATGCGGGGTAAATGCGAAGGCATAGCCGACTACTAAAAACCACGCACCAACAAGGTCATGAATCGTATCATAAGATCTGTCTAAGCCACAGGATCAAAGGCGGCCACTCTTGCAGATATCGATGTCTGCGTCTAACCACTGGAACTCCGCGACTCCGCGTAGGCCAATCTCATCGGCCCGCGTGAGGTATTCCCGCATCGAGGGTAGCTATTCCGGCATCGTCACCGACTTCGCGATCGCGTGGCCATGGACGCATGCCCATAAAGGCGCGATACTAACTGGAACTCTCGTAGCTCCGCATAGGCCGGGACTGCGTGAGGTATTCTCGAATCATAGGTCCATCGACCGCTGAGTCTACCCCGTGGAGCGGCTTAACCCCGGAATCATCTCAAGAGATGAATGCCACAATACTATCATAACGACTGATAGTTAATAAGCACAATCAAGGGAAACCCCTTCGCATAAACATCACAAGATACTAACACACGTAGCATCCCAACACGTTTACTTATCAAAGCAATCAAGAAAGTATTACAAGGCTATCACAAACCAATACAATCAAGTTGTTCACACAAGGTACCTTCTACTATATGATTAACAAGATCGGATTTTTATCCCCAAAGTACTTCATACATTAACTCTTTAAAAGATACGTTACTTTCACAATGTCACACAATACAGTAGTATAAAAAGAGTGACTATCCTTTTAAAGTAAATCAATTACTTCTCTTTGTAAAATCAAGTAGCAACATTCTGTTCCAATGATCAAGTTTGCCTAATTTCCAATGTTCAAGTTTCTCATTTTAGAAAGGTTTCGTAGTTCATAGTCTTATTTATTTGAGAATATAATTCTCCTTAAAACTATCTGAAAAACATAAGTCTCATATGTGAGTAGGATATTCTTGTTTATAACAATCTTATTACAATGACCATGATCTAGAAATATCATTTTGTCTCATCTTAGCTTCTATGCGGATGGAAGTTTCTCTTGGTTTTAATAATACTTAATTAGTCAAAAGCATTTCCTTTTATTAACGCGGTGGTATGTCGATACACATTCGATTTCAAATCGATAAAACATTCTTAAGCGTTATACCTAACTTCCCATAAAGCTAGTATAACTCTTAAGTTTTCACAAACCAAGTATTACTTCTTTCAAAATGATTCAAAAATCTTTTGAAATACTTCAAGTTCTTTATTAACACATAACAAGCCAGTTATAGTTCAAATCAGTTACCTTTTAAAACCACATGTAGTTTCTTACCAACATAAAGCTGTTATAACCAACTTCCCATAAAGCCGTTATAACACTTTATGTTTTAAATCAATCAAATACATTTAGCACGTATGCGTCTCACGTACTACATAGTTCACACATATCATGCTAGAAGAGATAGGAAGAGGTTCACATACCTCGCGACGAGTATCGACTAATAGCAAACGCTCCAACCGTCGGCTACTCCTTAAGCCAAGCGGATCGCACCACACGTAGTACTTCCACCTATAAGGCCACAAGGCGCTTATTAACATTTAGGTCTCATCGTAGAACTTTCTACAGAAATTTCTGAGACCTCCCCATATTGCGTAAATCTCTCTCTATCGAGGCCAGGCTACCAAGCCAACCGAGGGTTATACATCTAACCCTAACGGGTACAATTCTACTCCACGATTACTACACAAGTCTCATGTCTGATCTATGTAATTACTGATTCGGTATTCTTCTTTAAATTGGGCTTAAGTCGCAAGACATTGCGTAAGTTTTATTCGAGCTTAAGTCAAAAGACATTGCCGATAACTACGTTCGATTTTATATACGGTATACTTCAACTATATAATCTAACAACATGTAATTTCCAATTACAATAGTGGACAAGATAATTACCTCGATAAGCCCATAATTATCCTAGCTTAAAGTCGATCCTGGGCAATCGTTTAGCTCCAACTCTGAGCGCTCCAACCCGCTCTAAACCACCCTTAGAAGTTCTAACCAACTTCTACACAATACTCCAACGGACTATGGAGATTTTCCTAGGGTTTTGGTTTTGTGGTATTGGGAAGTATAATAGTATTTTACGGGCTTTTAGATAGGTATAACCTTAGAATACAACAAGGTATATGGCTAAGGTAATTTGGGCATTATAACAATACTTTTGAGAGTATTTCTACCAGAGAGGGGGTATTTATACGAAACACTAGGCTAGGGGTACCCACGGCCAAAGGGGAGAGGGGGAGGCTCTCGGCCATAAAGGCCTATCTAGGGAGGGCTCTTGGGCGAGAGTCAAACAAGAGAGAGGAGAGGAGGATTTAACACTTAGGAAATATTTGGAATGGATGAAGAAGTCATCCTAAGGGGGGTATTTATAGTGTAAGCCAAGGCCAACCAATGGCCAAGATCTTGCCAAGTGCATAGCAAGTGTAGGGCCAAGATCTTGCCAAGTGCACACTAGCCAACTAACACAAAAATATCCTACCAACCCTTGACCACAAAAGCCACACTTTCGCCAACACAATTTCCAAGGTGTTCGATGAGAGGGTGACAAGTGTCACCCTCTTGTTGGTCCATAATGTTTCGTCTCTCGGAAAAATCCGCAAAAATTAAAAATGACATAGCCGGAAATTCCCCTACGAAAGCTGTGAAAACGTTTCGTCGAAAAACGTCTCTAACCGGGTGTTGTGCACAAATAAATTTCGGCCAAGCCACTTTCTCAAGTTCAAATTTTCTACGTACGTCCTTACGTACATACTCTGGAAATACGGGGTATAACAATCGTGATACAGTTTTATAGCATTGTTAGTACGGTAGGCTATGGTAGATGGCTTCAGTGCTTGCCCCGGTCAGTTTTATGACGCAGGCTGGATCTGGTGTGTAGCTTTCCTACTTGGCCCGTACGGTTGTTTTTTATGGCACAGGTGGGACCTGGTGTTCATGTGTACTTTTGGTGTTATATTATATCATAGACTGCCGACAGTGAGGAAGGAGTTCCACGGGCATGATTGATATTGCGGGCGTGAGACCCATGGTTATACTTGAGTGATTACTTTGAGGGCGTGAGTCCCTGACTTGACTGCTTATATATTATGTAATGTAGTTTGGTTATCATACATGTCTCCTGTTTTATATAGACTGTTATGATTTCATTACAATATTTTCAGTTTCACATACTTGGTACCTGTTGTACTGACCTCCTTCGGGGGGCTGCGTTCATGCCGCAGGTAGAGGTACACCGGTTGTTGATCCTCGCTCATAGGATCACGGTTCTGCATTTTGGGAAGCTCCGTTTCTCCGGAGGCTTATCTTTTGGTATGATTCCCTGAGATTGTAGGTTCTTGTACATTTAGGGGTATGGCGGGGCCCTGTCCCATTGTAGTTGTTATAAAAACTCTTAGAGGTCTGTAGTACTGTTGTGAGTTGGGCTTGTAAAGGATGTAACTGTTCAGGTTTTGTTATATATGCAGAAAGGTGACTGTTTTGGTTAGCCTGTTTCTTATTTTATATTGTTTCATATCTATGAGTTTTTATATCCGCTGATTTTCTCTGATGTATTATCACTAGGGTGCCCGGGGTAAGGCACCAATCGCGGGCCCGAGGTCGGGTCGTGACAAAAGTGGTATCAGAGCAGTTAGTCCTCGGAAAGTGTCTACAGACCGTATCTAGTAGAGTCTTGATTATCGGCGTGTTGTGCACCACACCTATAATCAGGAGGCTGCAGGATATTTAGGATTGGTTTCCATTCTTCTCACTCTGAGATCGTGCCTTAGAGTTGTGTGATAAGTTGGACTCCCTCTGACGTATTCTTATGTACCAGTTATGCCTCTACGCAAGGTAACCAGGCCCGGAGGAGGCGAGCGTGAAGGCTGCGAGTAGAACACGAGGAAGGTTATCGAGAGCACGATCCAGTCATTACCTGAAGTAGTACTTTATACGGGGAGTTCTGCGATGCCGCCAGCCCCAACAGAGTTTAGCTCGGTGATAGCAGTTTCTACTGAGGCCATGATATCTGAGCCTCCAGTTCCACGACCAGGAACAGAGGATATGGGTTACAAAGAGATAGCCCAGTTACTAGCTAGGATTGTGGCAAACAGGGAGGATAGAGTGCACCGATATGTCACGGGACTGGATGATTATCTAGAAGAGGGTTGTATGAGAGTGGCCCTTCAGTCGGGCATGGACATTTCCCGCATGCAGGCTAATGCGCAGCAGACCAAGGAACGCAGAGGTCAACGGATTGACAGAGTCCAGAAGAAGAGGGCCAGGACAGCAGGGTCCTTTGGTAACTTACGAGGCGGACAACCTCAGCGGCAGGCTGGTTATGCGCCTCCGCCAGTACATAGTGGCCCTCCACAGTCTTCAGGACGTTCGGGATATTCCGGAGCAGGTCAGGGCTCCAAGGTTTCAGGTTTTCAGGAGAACAGAGATGTTAGCCATATGAGGCCACCCCTACCTCGGTGTGGCCATTGTGGTAGGTTCAATTTTGGGGAGTGTCGTACTACTTCGACAACTTGTTATGCTTGCGGCCATCAGGGCCATATGGTGAGAAACCGTCAACCAGGTGCACGGTGGGATAACACGATCTTTGGATCAGTTGCGGGTTCTTCGCCTTCAATAGCTAGGCAGGATGTTCATACACCGACAGGCCATGGCAGAGATCATGGTGGAAGTTCCCAGTTTTAGCGGCCCTTTGAACCGCCTATTTTGATTTCAGGTATATCCTTAACCCTCTAGAGACTAGTATGCGTGATAAGATGATTATACGTTAAGTGTTATACTCGGATAGTATTGTGATTTAGAAAGCCTGGTTAGTAGAAAAGGTAAGTTTGGGGACATGGAGATTATGAGTCTTAGAATATAGATAACCATGGAGACCTTAGATGCGAGGCCGTCTTGAGTAACAGATTTTTGCGGGTGATCTTTGTCGGAGTACATAGTATACATGAAGTATATTTGTGTGATAAGTCCATAAGTAGTGTGATATGAAGGTGAACAGTTAAGCTAAGAAGACCCATAGGCTTTCATGACTTGAATAGTGAGATTAGTTCCAGACGAGGAATGAGTACTTAGAACGATGACGGGTCTGGTTGAGGACCAATCGCGGGTCAACCCGCAACCCGGAATGAAGTGGGGTAAGTTTGAGGTGGTCCCGCTAGGTGATAGGGTCACGAGGGTGCAAGGCCCAAGTCTAGGTAACCATTGTACGAGTTCGTGGATGCGTTCGACCAGAATCGGGTTGTAAAGGCCGATGATGGCCTTAAGGGAAATTGAAGCTAGTAATGACTAAGTTTGAAGGTAGTAACTCCAAGGTGCTGAAAACTGAAGCAATGACGAAAATGTAGTACGTGTACTTGAAAGAGTTCAGGTATACGAGAATGGTACGTCAAGTAAGAAAAGAAGCGAACATGTGTTAAAAGAATGGAAGTGATCATTTTTTGTGAAGTGAAGGTGTGAAGAGAGTATCCTTTAGACCATGAGTGGGAGCTAATAGTGATGTTATGCACGTTAGAGGTGATTCCTCGTTGGCTTGGATTTAAGTTTTTGCGCGTGTGTTATATTATGGTCATATGTGGCATAATTGGTTTTGTAAGTATAGTAGTGAAGACTATACCGACACATGTGTGTTTGGAGACCTAGAAGGAACATTCGGGACGAATGTTTCAAAGGGGGGAAGAATGTTACATCCCGTAGTTCCAGAGTATGTATGTGTGGACGTACGTACGAGAATATAACACTAAGTACGAAAAGGAAGAAAATTTTGAATTTTTGACAGAAAATATTCCGAACCTCGTGAAGGAAAAAGGTTTATTATTGGGAATTGGATTCTCAATTTGGGTATCTGGACTTCTTGGATTATAATAGAATTATGGATTTTATTTTCCGGAAATTGGTCACGTGGGGCCCACGAGAGAAATTTACGGTTTTGTGGGGCCCACATTATTTTCGAGATTTTGGCCATTATGGATGTTTTCGGGAGATGAAATATTTTGGACGAATTGGAGGGCGACACGTGTCACCCCCTTAGGTGGCATGTGGCCGAATTGGTGTGAGATGTGGCTAGCCACTTATCTCAAGTTTGTCTTGTTTGGACAAGTGGCTTGTGGGCACACACTTGTTCCCCAATCTCACCACACACTTGCTTGCATCCTAGCCTTTGATTGTCCTATAAATAACCCTCCCTTTGGATTGCAAGACTTCATCCCACACTTGAGATTTCCAAGGCAAATACTCTCTCCCTTTCCTTGAGCATTCGGCCATAGCCCCTCCCCTTGACCAAAAGTTGTCCAAAAATCCTTAAAACTTTTAAGTGTTCTTCCTTGATGTATTAGAAAGGTTTTTAACCAAGTGTTAGAAAAGATTTCACACCCCTAGCCTTAAAAACCCACCTTGGCCGAAAGTTGCCATATTTGGAACCTAAGTGTTCTTCGCTTTTTGGAGTTGGATCTTGAAGAGAAGTTGGTTAGGAACTTCTACGGGTTGCTTGTAGCGGGTTGGAACGTAAGGAATTGGAGCTAATATTCCTAAGGATCGACTTTTAGTTCTTGGATAATTTTGGGCTTATCGAGGTAATGATCTTTGTCCTTCTATTGTAATTGGAGATTACATGTTGTTGTAGTTTATAATTGAGTACATAATATGTGGAAGGAAGATCGAAAAGATATGGGTATTTTGTATATTGTGGGGCAGAATTTTACGTCGATTAGGCGTGTAATCCCTTTGAGTTGTTGTATTCTCGCGCCTTAAATGTGGCATGTTGGCTATTGATATCGGACCTTGAAAAAGGTGGGAGGTAAGTAAATACAGGGGAAGTGCTGCCCAATTTTCCGTAGGATAAAGAACCTTATACTTAGAAATGTTCTACGAAGAGATCTAGACGTTGATAGACATGTTTGGTTGTTATAGGTGGATATTCTACGCGCGGCATACTCGACTTGGCTAGTGGATTTAAGCCGAAGAGGTATGTGATTCTTCCTATTCTCTTGAGCATGATTATTTGTGAAATATATAGTGCGGTAGGCCTTGCGTGTGTTAAAGGAGTTTGATTTACTTTTTGTGTCCTTGACTTGATTCTAAAGTTAAGTGACTTGATATGAAATGTTAAGGACTTGAATTGTGTTAAAAAGTTGTGAAACCTCATTCGTGAGAAATGGGTACTTGGTCTTTAAAAAGAATAAAGTTATCTTGATTTCGGAAATGAGACTAGTGGTCCTTGGTTGGTTTAAAACGTAAAGTGTTATAATAGCTTTATGGGAAGTTAGTTATAACGACTTTATAAAAATGAAAGAATGGTTTTATTATTGGATTTAAAACGGTAACTTGATATTTTTTTTAAAAAGTTATGAGACATGGTTTTCAAAGTTACGAGATTTGATTTAAAGATTATGAGACTTGATGTAAGGTCTTGATTTCTAAAGATAAGAAAAGACTTGAGAATTTGAAGTTATGAAGCTTAAACTATTTTGAAAAGTATATTGTTACTTGACTTTAAAAAAGGAGAAGTAACTTGATTTAAAGAGTATAGGTTACTTGTTTTGATAATAATATAGGTTACTTGGTTGTAAGTAACTTGTTTTTAACTTGTCTTGATTAGAAAAGTATAAGTGGCTTGATTTTAAAAGGTGTGAGTTCCGTGATCTTAGAAGAATGAGTTACTTGGGTTTTAAAAGTATACTTGACGTTGTTTTAAAAGTGTAAGCCACTTGGTTTAAAAAGTACTTGATTTAAACATGAGAGTGTCTTGATACTACGGGTATTAGTACCATGTGGTTTTTACTTAAAAAGGGATATTTTTAAGAGACTTGAAGTACGTAGTACTTTGGTGTTAAAACCCGGATTGTTGGCAAAAAAATAAAAATAAAAGTACCTTGAGCGTGAGTAACTTGCCTATGTTTTCTTGTGATAGCCTTGTAATGATTTCTGATGGTGTGGTAAGTTGGTTTGATAAGTAAACATGTTATGATACTACGGGCGTTAGTGTATTGAGACTTTTTGTGTTAAGGGATTTTTCTTGTTGTGCTTTTGTTGTTTACGATAAGCCGGTTGTGCTTATATTATATCACATACCCCCCTGACTTGTTACGTTGTTCACATGCCGCGGGTTAGCTACCCCCGATGCGAGGAATACCTCATGCGGGTCCATGTGGCTATCACGGACTACGGAGTCGTGAATCACTCCGGGTGTATTCGCCGTCGAGAAATACCTCATGTGGGTCCATGTGGCCTATGCGGATTGAGGGAGTCCAGGAAATGCCGCGGGTTAGCTACCCCCGATGCGAGGAATACCTCATGCGGGTCCACGTGACCTATTCGGACTACGGGAGTCCAGGATTAGGACTCACACAATGATACTTAGGGCGAATGGCCCAACTTCGATCATTGGCGGTCTAGAAAGAACCGATCAGCGTCGTGATACAGTTTTATAGCATTGTTGGTACGGTAGGCTCTGGTAGAGGCTTGATGCTTGGCGATCGATTTATAGCCAGGTGGATCTGGTGTGCAGCTTTCCTACTTGGCCCGTACGGTTGTTTTTTTATGGCACAGGTGGGACATGGTGTTCATGTGTACTTTTGGTGTTATATTATATCATAGACTGCCGGCAGTGAGGAAGAAGTTCCACGGGCATGATTGATATTGCGGGCGTGAGACCCATGGTTATACTTGAGTGATGACTTTGAGGGCGTGAGTCCCTGACTTGACATGACTTCTTATATATTGTGTACTGTAGTTTGGTTATCATACATGTTTCCTATTTTATATAGACTGTTATGATTTCATTACAATATTTTCAGTTTCACATACTTGGTACCTGTTATCTTGACCTCGCCGAAGTGCGTTCATCTGCAGTAGGTACATCGGTTGTTGATCCTCGCTCATAGAATCACGGTTCTGCATTTTGGGAAGCTCTGTTTCTCCGGAGGCTTATCGTTTGGTATGATTCCCTGAGATTGTAGGTTCTTGTACATTCAGGGGTATGGCGGGGCCCTGTTCCGTCGTAGTTGTTATAAAAACTCTTAGACGTCTGTAGTACTGTTGTGAGTTGGGCTTGTAAAGGATGTAACTGTTCAGGTTTTGTTATATATGCAGAAAGATGACCGTTTTGGTTAGCCTGTTTCTTATTTTATATTGTTTCATATCTATGAGTTTTTATTTCCGTTGATTTTCTCT
Source organism: Przewalskia tangutica (assembly GCA_029844215.1). NCBI lineage: Eukaryota > Viridiplantae > Streptophyta > Magnoliopsida > Solanales > Solanaceae > Przewalskia > Przewalskia tangutica. The sequence continues at coordinate 48,929,808 of CM056719.1, forward strand.
GATGTATTATCACTAGGGTGCCCGGGGTAAGGCACCTGTCGCGGGCCCGAGGTCGGGTCGTGACAGGTTCCTAATCTTTTAGCTAGTACCTTAGTTCCAAAACCTAAAGGTTGTTATAATGACTTTAGGGGAGTCAAATGAGTGATTTACTTAATTGATTTAAAATAGGAGAAATGACATGATTTAAAAAGAAGTAACTTGTTTTAAAAGGTGTGAGTTACTTGAGATTTAAAAGTAGAAGAAACTTGATTTCTAAGGTTAAGAAACTTGATTTCTAAAGATTAAGAGACTTGAAGTATTTTGAAAGTTAAGAAACTTGATTTGAAAGTATATGATACTTGATTTAAAAGTATAAGTCTCTTGGTTATAAAAATAATGAGTTTGTCTAAAACCATAAAGGGTTATAACGGCTTTATGGGAAGTTAGTTATAACAAATTTATGGAAGGTTAAGAAAGTTGTCTATTTTGATGGATAGGTATGAGTTGCCTAGGTTGTGTAAGTAGAAGTTACTTAGTTTCGAAGCCTTGAAATGAATTTCTAAAGGTGTAGTAACTTATTTTGAAAAATAGACATGCCTTGATACTATGGGTGTTAGTATCTTGGGGTTTTATACAAAAAGGAGTCTTTTGAAAAGAATGAACGTACGTAGTACTTTGGCTTGTTTAAATGAGAATTCTTCTATGTGTGCCTTGATAGTACTTTGGCTTGTTTAAATGAGAATTTTTCTATGTGTGCCTTGATAGTACTTTGGCTTGTTTAAATGAGAATTATTCTATGTGTGCCATGATAGTACTTTGGCTTGCTTAAATAAGGATTTCTCTTGGTTTATGTAAAAAGAAGGCATGGTAATTGTCTTAGTTTATGTAAAAAAGAAAGGCATGGTATTGTCTTGGTTTATGTAAAAAGGAAAGGCATGGTTATTGTCTTGATTTGTGTAAAGGCATGGTATTGTCTTGGTTTATGTAAAAAGGAAAGACATGGTATTGTCTTGGTTTATGTAAAAAGGAAAGATATGGTAATTGTCTTGATTTGTGTAAAGGCATGGTATTGTCTTCGTTTGCTTGCATATGGGTTGCTCATATAGACATTCGTGCAAGTGTCATATTTCCACATCTCCGCGTCCCTCCATAAAGGGCCGACAACTTGGTTCAAAAGATACCATGGGGTAGCTCCCCATGGGGGTGAGTGGTACACACTCACGGTGGGTCGGTATTTGACTCGGGCGGGTTAAATTTCCGGGATATATATAAGCCATGGATTAGCTATCCGTGATGCGAGTATCGTGTACCGATGACTCATTGCGGGTCCACATGACCTATGCGGGTGAAATAGTCCCTTGCGGGTGAAATAGTCCTATGATAGGTTGCATTATAACACAGAGGGTGGTTGACCCTGACACTGGCACGGCCTTCATGTTTTGAAACGGTAGTGATTTCATTAATGAAAGGGTGCAGTGTGTTTATGACTTAAAAGTGGAACAGCTAATCTCATTGTTAAAGGCATAACTTAAAAAGGTAAAAATGATTGCATTACTCTCATGATTGCAAGGTTCAGTGTGCTTATTGATGTTATATTATATCGTGGATCACGGTGAGGAAGGATTCCACGCATGATTGATATTATGGCGTGAGACCCATGGTTATATTTGAGTAATGACTTTGAGGCATGCGTCCACGACTTGATATGATCGCTTATGTATTGTATCGTAGTTTGGTTATCATACATGTCTCTATTTTGTATAAATTTATGATTTTATTACGATATTTCGATTTCACATACTTGGTACATTCTTCTTGACCTCGCCCGGCTGCGTTCATCTGCAGAGTTTAGGTACCTTGATTTGGTGATCTGCAGTGTAGGACCGCCGTAGTTTTGGATAGCTCCATCTTCGTGAGTTTATCATTTTAGTACAGATCCTTGATGCGAGCTTTATCTGATTATGGGTACGGCGGGGCCTTATCCCGTCATAGTTCAGTAAAATTCTTAGAGGTCTGTATTCATATGTGGGATTGGACTCGTGTACAGTGTAGTGTCTGTTGATTATGTATATTATGTGGCAGCCTTGTCGGCTTTGCCCTTGCATGTTCATTGGTTTTGAAGGAAAAAAAATGAGGTGTTATTTAGTTCCGCGGTTTACTTGTGTCAGTTAGGTAGAAGGGTGCCCAGATAGGGCACCAGTCACGGGCCCGGGGTTTGGGGCATGACAGGACACCTCCTAGAACACCACAGACGAATGGTGTTGTCGAAAGGAGAAACTGAACCCTATTGGATATGGTTTGATCTATGATGAGTTTCTCAGCTCTACCAACATACCTGTGGGGACATGCTATACAAACCTCAATATATGTTCTGAACAGGGTTTCTTCCAAATCAATAGAAAAGACACCATATGATATATGGTGTGGCAAGAAGCCAACTCTTAAACATATGAGACCTTGGGGGTGCCCTGCATATGTTAAGAAGATGCTCACTAATAAGTTGGAATCCAAAAGTAAGAAATGTTACTTCGTGGGATATCCAAGTTGAGATCTCCATCTCCTGCAATAATCCACCAGTCTTCTGATGCTCGACCTTAACATATTGACAATTTGGGCACTGAGCAACAAACTCTGCTACGTTCCTTTTCATGCTATCCCACCAGTACAAGAATCTGAGGTCATGATACATCTTCGTTGACCCTGGATGAATAGAATAACGGTCACTGTGTGCCTCTCCCATAACCTGTCATCGTAGCCCTGCAACATCCGGTTTACACATAACCTACCTTCGTATCGTAGCACTCCATCAGGTGCAACCTCAAATAGAGTCTTCTCTTTTTGAAGAGTTGCATCTCTATACTGTGCCAGAACAGGATCCTCATATTGATGTCTCTTTACCTCTTCTATGATAGAGGACTCAGCAACTTCTCGAACAAAAACTGCACTGCCTCCAGAATCGACCAACCGGACTCCAAGGTTCACTGGCTGGTATATCTCACGAACCATCTTCTTTCTTTCTGGTTGCACATCCGTTAAGCTACCCATAGATCTACGGCTAAGAGCATCTGCTACAACATTTGCTTTCCCTGGATGGTATAAAATATCAATATCATAATCCTTTAGTAACTCTAGCCACCGTCTCTGTCGTAAATTCAGCTCTTTCTGCTTAAAGATATATTGGAGACTCTTATGATCCGTATAAATATCAACATGAACTCCATATAAATAATGTCTCCATATCTTCAAAGCATGAATCACCGCTGCTAACTCCAAATCATGAGTAGGATAATTCTTTTCGTGCTTTCTGAGTTGTCGGGAGGCATAAGCTATAACCCTGCCATGCTGCATCAACACACAACCTAGTCCAACATCTGAAGCATCACAATAAATAACATGACCATCTAGTCCCTCAGGAATAGTTAGAACTGGAGTCGAAGTCAACTTGTCTTTCAATAACTGAAAGCTGTGCTCACAAGCATTCGTCCATTGGAACTTAGTTGCCTTATGAGTTAGCCTTTTTAAAGGCGCTGAAATCGAGGCAAACTTCTCTACGAATCTCCTGTAATATCCTGCTAGCTCCAAAAACTGTGTACCACAGTAGGGGTCGTAGGTCTGGGCCAAGTCTTTGATGCCTCAATTTGCTGCGTATCCACCCGAATACCATCAGCTCCGATAATATGCCCCAAGAATGCTACTGAAGTCAACCAGAATTCGCACTTAAAAAATTTGGCATACAACTGCTGGTGCTGGAGTACCCTAAGTATCGTCCTCAAATGGTCCGCATGCTCCTCTTCTGAACGCGAATAAACCAGAATATCATCAATGAATACAATAGCGAACATATCCAGGAATGACTTGACACCCGGTTCATCAAATCCATAAATACTGCTGGAGCATTGGTAAGCCCAAAAGACATCACTCTGAACTCATAATGTCCGTATCGGGTCCTGAATGTTGTCTTAGGAATATATGCCTCCTTTACCCGCACCTGATGATAACCTGACCGCAAGTCTATCTTCGAAAAACACTTAGCACCCTACAACTAGTCAAACAAATCATCAATCCTGGGGAGGGAATACCTGTTCTTTATTATTACCTTATTCAACTGCCTATAATCAATACACATCTGCAGTGATCCGTCTTTCTTCCTCACAAATAATACCGATCCTCCCCAAGGTGATGTACTAGGCCTGATGAAGCCTTTTCCAACAAGTCTCTCAATTGCTCCTTCAATTCCTTCAGCTTTGCAGGTGCCATTCTATAAGGAGGAATGGATATGGGTTGGGTACCTGACAGTACAACTATAGTGAACTCTATCTCCCATTCTAGAGGAAGAACTGGAAGGTCATCTGGGAACTCATTAACTACTGGAACTGACCGAAGAGCTGGTACCTCTGCCTCCGTATCATGCACCCGAACCAAATGATAAATATACCCTTTTCTAACCATCTTCCTTGCCTTGAGGTATGAAATAAACTTACCCCTCGGCGATGTTGTATTCCCTCTCCACTCTATACTTGGCTCACATGGAAACTGAAATCGAACCATCTTCTCTCTACAATCGACATTAGCATAACAAGAAGCCAACCAATCCATACCCATAATAACATCAAAGTCAGTCATGTCCAACTCTATCAAATCGGTTATGGTATGACGACTATATATAACCATCGAATAATTTCTATATACATGCTTAGTTATAACAGAATCTCATACCGGTGTAGCTACCTCAAATGGTTCTATCAACTCAGGTTCTATTCCGATTCTACTAGCAACAAAAGGAGAAATATATGATAATGTGGAACCTGGATCTATCAATGCATATATGTCTTGGAAAAAGATCGATAATATAATTGTAACCACATTTGGTGACGCCTCCTGATCCTGCCTACTAGCCAAAGCATATATGCGGTTCGAGGGACCGCTAGAACTGGAAACTCTGCCACGACCTCTACCATGGCCTGCTGGCATATGAACACCCTGCCTGCGGGGCGCATAGCTATAGAAGAAGACAAACCAGCAACCGATCCAGTAGGCTGAGCCATACCACCTGTACCACTTCTATAAGGACATTCTCTCATCATATGGCCTTGACGGCCGCAAGAAAAATAAGCATCTGTAGTAAAGCGGTATTCTCCAAAATGGGACCTACCACACCGAGAACACCGAGGCAAAGGTGGCCTCGACTGACTAGAACCCCTGTTCATCTGTGAACCTGAAGCCCTGGAGCTCTGGCCAGCTTCTGAATACACTGTGCGGTCAAATCTCCTACCCGTGGACTGTGGAGGTGCACTCTGTGCTGGCTGGGAAGAATATCTAACATGCTGCTGAGGCTACCCGCCTCGAAACTCACCAGTATATCCAGCTGACCTAATGTCACGACCCGACCCCGGGCCGCGACTGGTGCCCTACCTGGGCACCCTTCCAATCATACAACACCAATCAAAGCGGAAAATAAGTAACATATTTTTTATTTTTATTTTTAAAACCAAGGCAAAGCCGATAAGGCTGTCATAATATAAATCACCCAAAAATGGCTTACACTATCCAAAAATGTAATTACAACTCTATCCAGTCCAACCCACATGTGAATACAAACCTCTAAGATTTGAACAAATACTATGACGGGACAAGGCCCCGCCGTACCCCTGAATATACATAGTCATGACAACTCCGGAACATTGGAGCCATCTCGAAATGCTGAACCAGGATCCTAAGCTCGCGGATCCACAACTGTGTACCTAAACCTGCGGACATGAACGCAGCCCCCCGAAGAGGGTCGATCTGAGTGCAGGAATATGGAACGGAAATAAAGTACATAAACAAATCATAATCAGTAAAAGAATGACAGGGCAAGTATAAAACTACATACGCATCTGCCGTGTCATTACCACTCATGAACTTAATTGCACATCATTATCTTTTCCATTCCATTAAGAGTTATAGCCAAATCTTACGTACATACTTAGGAGAAATCATTAAGTTCATTACCATATAACTTACTTATCTTTCATAACATAATCCGACCCTTTATGGAGGGACGCATATACTACCCGGCCCAATCTGGGACGCGATCAAATCACACAAATATCAAAGTGTGCCCGTGGAATCCCACATCACTGCCGACAGTCATAAGTGTAACATATAACCATGTGACGCGCCCGTGGCATCCCACCTCACTGTCGGCGTACACATACACACTACATATATATATCTCCTGCCCGTGGAATCCCACATCACTGCCGACAGCCGTAGGTGTAACATATAACCATGTGACGCGCCCGTGGCATCCTACCTCACTGTCGGCGTACACATATACAACACATATATATATATATATATATAACGTGGCCGCATGCCCCGGAATCCCTCATCGTATAAGCATGGCCATAACGTGCCCTCGGCATCCCTCATCGTAGGTGCAGGTCTTCATGGGGAGCTAGCCCATGGAGTAATAATATAACATGCCCCCGGAATCCCTCATCGTGGGTACATGTCTTCATGGGGAGCTAGCCCATGGAGTAATAGTCGTACATAGCATGGCCGCATGCCCCGGAATCCCTCATCGTATAAGCATGGCCATGGGTAATAAAACAAATCCGGGAATCTAACCTGCATCCTGGTCACATGCCCCGGAATCCCACATCGTATAAGCATGTCTAAGAATCAATCATAATGGAAGCATACCCGTGGAATCCCACATCACTGTCGGTACGTCCAACTAAACTTACAACAAGACAGCCGGCCCTCCAACTGAGAGTCACGACAACGTAAATGTTATACCCCGAATTTCCATAGTATGTACGTGAGGGCGTACGTATAAAAGTTTAAGCCTTAAGTAGGCAAGGGTCGAAATTTTGTGCACAACCCCCGAAAAGAATCGTTTTCCGACGAAACGTTTTCCAAACTTTGCGAAGGGAAAATTACGGCTATGTCATTTATTATTTTTGCGGATTTTTCTGAGAGATGAAATATTTTGGACCAACGAGAGGGCGACACTTGTCACCCTCAAGTTGGCGGATTTGTGGGCTTCATTTGGGCGATTTCAAAGTCTTGGAGTAGGTAGGATATTTGTGATATTTTGTGTGGTAGTTGGATAAGGTACACATCGATAAATCCTAACCCTACACTTGCCCACCACTTGTCTTGATCTTGGCCCTTGGTTGTCCTATAAATACCCCCCCTTGGTTGAAGACTTCTTCATCCACAAAATGTTTTCTAAGTCTTGAAATCCTCCCCCCTTCTTGTGTAGTTCTCGTCCAAGTCTTCCCCCTCCCCCTTTGTGAGGCCTTTTGGCCGAGAGGTACCCTCCACTCCTGGGGTGCTAGCGAAACCTACCCCCTCCTAGTGGTGTTGTTCTCGTAAAAATACACCCCCCCTCTTGGTAGAAAATACTCTCCAAGTATTGTTACTATTCCAAAGATACCTCTATACGTAGAGCCCGGAAATACTACTATACTTCCCTTCAGTCATAAAACGAAACCCTAAGGAAAATCTTCACAGTTGGTTGAAGTATTAAGAAGAAGTTGCGTAGAACTTCTAAGGGTTGTTTGGAGCGGGTTGGAGCACCGGAGTAGGAGCTAAACGTTGCTCAGATCGACATTAAATCTTGGATAATTTTGGGCTTATCGAGGTAAATACTCTTGTCCTTATATTGTAATTGGAAATTACATCGTAGTAGTATAGAAATGAATATAAGATTCATAGAGAATTGAACTGTAATAGAAGGATATTACGTATAAGACTCGAATGAAATCACATCGAAGAATTTTAAAGTTGAAGATTGAAATGTACTTACATGGAATTTGTATTCTGATGAACTTGTGAAGTTTGTGGTAGGGAAGTGCTGCCCAATTTTCCGTAGAATCTTGTATCTAGATTTATTCTACCGAGTAGTCTAGACATTGATAGACTTGTATAACCGTTATAGGTTGAAGTACTGCGAGTAGCGTATTCTACTCGAAGGTTGGTAAAGGATAGCAGGATTACAGTACTTTGGAGCTATTTGCTAATAGTCGATAAATCGTCGCGAGATATGTGATTCTTCCTATCCTCTTGAGCATGATATTTTTAAAAGAATATATATAGTACGGTAGACGTACGTGTGTTAACTGAACGTGATTTTACTGCGATGTCTTCTGACTTGAGTCTAATAATAAAGAATCTTGAAGTATTTCAAAAGAATTAAGAACCGTTTTTGAAAGAAGAGTAATACTTGGTTTTAAAAGCTTAAGAGTTATACTAGCCTTATGGGAAGTTAGGTATAACGACTTAAGAGAGATAAAAGGAACGGTTTACTTAATTGTTTATAAACGCCTTGTATTGATTTCAGAAATGAGAAAGGGAAATGTATCGACTAATTAAGTATTATTAAAACCAGTAGAAACCTCCATCTGCATAGAAGCTAAGATGAGACAAAATGATATTACATTTCCTAGATCATGGCTGCTTTAACAAGATTGTTATAAACAAGAATAACCTACTCACACATAAGGCATATGTTTCTCAAATTGTTTTAAAAGGAGAATTATATTATTAAGTGATTAAAACTATGAACTACGAAACCTTTCGAAAATGAGAAACTTGAGCATTTGAAATTAGGCAAACTTGAATGTTTGGAAAATAATGTTGTTATTTAGGGAAGTGTTTTGGTTTACTTAAAAAGATAGTCACTCTATTTTTATACTACGGGTATTGTGTGACTTTTGTGAAAGAAACGGATCTTTTAAAGAGTTAATGTAAGAAGTACTTTGGGGATAAAAACCCGAACTTGTTAACATAAAGTAGAAAGTACCTTGTGTGAATAACTTGATTGTGTTGGTTTGTGATAGCCTTGTAATATTTTCTTGTTGATTTGATAAGTAAACATGTTAGGATGCTACGTGTGTTAGTATCTTGTGATGTTGTGTAAGAGGGTTATTCTTGTTGTGCTTATGTTGTTAAACGTTAAGCGTTATCGTTATTATATCACATACCCCCTTGACTTGTTATACCGGGCATGCCACCCTTGATGCGGTCTATACGGCTATGCGGTCCGTGTGACTATGCGGGCGGCGGTATGCTCGAGTTGATCATGCAGGTGTATTATCCCGATCACGAGTGCCTTATGCGATGCGTGTGACTATGCGATCTATGTGACTATGCGGTGCGGAGTCGAGAAGAGTACCGCGGGCTAGCTACCCCGTCACGAGAATACCTCATGCGGGCTATGTGTGGCTTTATCGCGAGCAGCGGTATGCTCCGAGATTAGACGCAGCATACTGATACCGAGGCGAGTGGTCGCCCGATCATGTGGTGCGGTCTAGAAAGACCTCGTGATACCGTTTATGGCATTGTTGGTGCGTGGGTCTTAGTAGTCGGTTATGCGCCGTACTTACCGTCTGCTTTATTATGACACAGTGGGACACGGTGTTCATGTGTATTCCTTGGTGCTTGTTATATCATGGATCTTGCGATGAGGAAGAATTCCAGGCATGATTGATATTGTGGGCATGAGACCCATGGTTATATTTGAGTGATGACTTTAAGGCGTGAGTCACGACTTGACATATTTTGCTTACATGTGTGTATCGTAAATTGTTTATCATATATGTCTTTTGTTTTATATAGACTATTATGATTTCATTTATAGTATTTTCAGTTTCACATACTTGGTACCTGTTGTACTGACCTTCTTCGGGGAGCTGCGTTCATGCCGCAGGTAGAGGTACACCAGTCGTCGATCCTCGCTCATAGGATCACAGTTCGGCGTTTTGGGAAGCTCCGTTTCTCCGGAGGCTTATCTTTGGTATAGTCCCTGATGTTGTAGGTATTAATGTTCATTCAGGGTATGGTGGGGCCCTGTCCGGCCATAGTTGTTTTATTTCCTTAAGTGCAGTAGTCCGTTGTAAAGTTGGGATATGCTTGTTCACTTTAGGTTTATATATATATCTTAGAAAGGCAACTTTTCCTCGGATAAAGCGTGTCTCTTTTACATTGTTTCATGTTGTGTTTTATATTCCGATTACTCGATGTATGTCTACTTGGGTGCCGGGTAAGGCACGATCCACGAGCCGTTGGTCGTGATAAAAGTGGTATCGAGCGATTAATCCTCGGAAAGTGTCTACTGACCGTATCTAGTAAGTCTTGATTATCGGTGTGTTGTGCACCACCAATAATCGTGAGGCTATAGGATATTTAGGATTGGTTTCCATTCTTCTCACTCGAGATCGTGCCTTAGAGGCGTGTTATAAGTTGGACCCCTCTAACGTATTTCTTTCCCTTACCGCTATGCCTCGCGTAAAGCAACCGGGCCCGAAGGGCAAGCGGAGGAGCCGCGAGTAGAGCACGAGGGTTACGAGGCACAGGCCCAATCATCACAGGGTGGTGCTTCGTTCGGGAGTTCTGCGGCGTCGCCCGGCCCAACAGAGTTTAGCGCAATGCGGCGATTCTAACTGCGGCCATGATACTTGAACCTTCAGTTCCACGACCAGTAGCAGAAAGTATAGATTGCAAAGAGACGACCTTGTTACTAGCTAAGGATGTAGCTACCAGAGAGTATATTATGTATCGATTTATCACGGGTCTTGATGACTATCTGAGAGAGGGTTGTGTAAGAGTAGCTCTTCAGTCAGGCATGAGCATGGCCTGCGTACGGGCTTATCTTGCGGCCAGAAGGCGTAGAGATCGACAAATTAATCAATGGCGAGAAGAGGCCCGATCGGCGAGATCCTTTGGTAACTTTTAGGCGAACCGCCTCGGCGAATTAGATATGCACCTCCGCGGTCGCAGTGGTCCTCGCGAGTTCGGGGCGTTGAGTATCGGAGTTGGTCGAGCTCGGGCTTACGGTTCCAGATACACGTAGGTTCTAGCCACCGAGTTCGATTTTCCTCGGTGTTCACGCAGTGTGGCGCCATCCCGAGGAATGTCGTCTTATTGATGGTGCTTTTTACTGCGGCCGTCGAGGCCGTATGTCGAAAAGATGTCCTAGTAGGAGGATGCAAGTAGGAGGACTCGGCTTACGGTCGATTCTTGATTGATGGCTCGGAGAGGAAGGGTTGTTAGCCAGAGGAGGCCACCCCCACCTCGGTATGGCCGTTGTGGTAGATGTCATTGTGGGGAGTGTCGTACTTCTTCGACAGCTTGTTTTGCTATGCGCCCAGCCGGGCAGGATTGATTGAAACGACAGAGGGGAGTGAAGCTGTAGATACAGGTAGATCCTTAACCCTCTAGAGATTAGTACGTATGATAAGATGAGTATACCTTAAATGTTATGCTCACATAGCTTTGTGTTAATTGTGATTAGAAATCATGGTTAGTTAACCGGGTAAGATTGGGGATAAGGAAAGTGTGAGCCTTAGAGTTTTATACGTGGAGACCTTAGAGGCGAGGCCATCTTGAGTAAAAGATTTTTGTTATGTTAACCTTTATCGGAGTGCATAGTACACGTGAGATATGTCTGTGTGATAAGTCTCGGGTGGTAATGAAAGAGGGTAGTTGAGATAAGAAGACCACTAGGTTTTCGTGACTTGATTGTGGGATTGTTCGGATCGGGAGCAAGTGTTTGGCGCGATAAGCGGAGTCGGGTTCTTGGACCGATTGCGGGTCAACCGCGGCTTTGTATGGTGGTAGGGTCAGTTTGGGGTGGTCCGCTTTGTGATAAGTCACGAGGTGTTAGGCCCAAGTTTAGTTAACCAGTCACGAGTTTGTGGATGCGTTCGACCCGATGGTCGGGCCGATGAGGTCGATCCTCTTGTCTTTCGGTCAAGGCAGTTTACTCGGCGAGAGGTTATGCGAGATGTTATATCGGAAGGTTGTAAAGGCTGCGAGGTGCATACTTTCACCCTATGATGACAATGGAGCCCGTGTTACGGCTATTTCATTTTGGAAGTTTTACGAGCGGGGTTAGGAACTTCGGGTGAGTCTCGGATATCACATTCGCCTCGGGCGGTGTTTGGATTTCAGGGGTAGCTGGGAGGATGGTTGCCTCCTGTTGAGGGAGTGTTTTAATAGCTACCATTTCAGTATTCGAATGTTGTTTTATGACGCCTTATAGGGGCGGAAGTGTAAGTTGCCGGTCGATTGGTTCGATGTTGGCAAGGTTCAGATAGTTGGTTCATACTTGTTCAGCAGGATGTGGATAGGGTGAAGCTTATCCAGAAAGGGTTATTGGCAGCTCAGAGTCAACAGAAGTTGTGCGGATAATCGGCAACGACGCTTGGAGTTCAGGTTGAAGGTGGGTCTTCTTGAAGGTACCACCCCGAAAAGGGGGTGACGAGTTTTGGAAAACAAAGGAAACTTAACCCGAGTTACTTTGGGCCTTTTTAGATCATGTGAAGAATAGGCCAGGTTGACTATATGTTAGCATTTGCCGTCCGACTTAGGAGGCAGTATGTCCGGTTTTTCATGTTGTTATGTTCGGAAAAGTATCGGAGATCCATCCAGAGTATTCCCAGTTAATGATAATCAAGTTGGAGGTAGTAACCCAAAGATTTTGGAAACAGAAGCAGTAACAGAAATGTGGTAAGTTATGAGAAAGAGTTCAAATGTACGAGAAGGGTACGACGAGTAAGGGAAGAAGCGAGCATGTGTTACGAGCATAGATGTGATCATTTCTTTTGTAAAGTGAAGGTACGAAAGGAGTATATATTAGACCTCGAGTGGGAGCTTTTGTAGTGATGGATGTGATTCCACGTGGACTTGGATGTAAGTATTTGCGCGTGTTGTATTGTGGCCAGGTGTGGCATGATTGTTTTCGTAAGTATAGCAGTGAAGACTATACTGACACATGTTTGTTTTGAGACTTAGAAGGAACATTCGGGACGAATGTTTCTAAGGAGGGGAGAATGTTATACCCCGTATTTCCAGAGTATGTACGTGAGGGCGTACGTATAAAAGTTTAAGCCTTAAGTAGGCAAGGGTCAAAATTTTGTGCACAACCCCCGAAAAGAATCGTTTTCCGACGAAACGTTTTCCAAACTTTGCGCAGGGAAAATTACGGCTATGTCATTTATTATTTTTGCGGATTTTTCTGAGAGATGAAATATTTTGGACCAACGAGAGGGCGACACTTGTCACCCTCAAGTTGGCGGATTTGTGGGCTTCATTTGGGCGATTTCAAAGTCTTGGAGTAGGTAGGATATTTGTGATATTTTGTGTGGTAGTTGGATAAGGTACACATGGATAAATCCTCACCCTACACTTGCCCACCACTTGTCTTGATCTTGGCCCTTGGTTGTCCTATAAATACCCCCCCTTGGTTGAAGACTTCTTCATCCACAAAATGTTTTCTAAGTCTTGAAATCCTCCCCCCTTCTTGTGTAGTTCTCGTCCAAGTCTTCCCCCTCCCCCTTTGTGAGGCCTTTTGGCCGAGAGGTACCCCTCCCCCCCCTCCTAGGGGTGCTAGCCGAAACCTACCCCCCCTCCTAGTGGTGTTGTTCTCGTAAAAATACACCCCCCTCTTGGTAGAAAATACTCTCCAAGTATTGTTACTATTCCAAAGATACCTCTATACGTAGAGCCCGGAAATACTACTATACTTCCCTTCAGTCACAAAACGAAACCCTAAGGAAAATCTTCACAGTTGGTTGAAGTATTAAGAAGAAGTTGCGTAGAACTTCTAAGGGTTGTTTGGAGCGGGTTGGAGCACCCGGAGTAGGAGCTAAACGTTGCTCAGGATCGACATTAAATCTTGGATAATTTTGGGCTTATCGAGGTAAATACTCTTGTCCTTATATTGTAATTGGAAATTACATACTGTAGTAGTATAGAAATGAATATAAGATTCATAGAAGAGAATTGAACTGTAATAGAAGGATATTACAGATAAGACTCGAACTGAAATCACATCGTAAGAATTTTAAAGTAGAAAGATTGTACTTACATAGAATTTGTATTCTGATGAGACTTGTGAAGTTTGTGGTAGGAAGTCTTTGCCCAATTTTCCGTAGAATCTTGTATCTAGATTTATTCTACCAGTAGTCTAGACATTGATAGAATTGTATAACCGTTATAGGTTGAATCTTTGCGAGTAGCGTATTCTACTCGAAGGGTGGTAAAGGATAGCAGGATTACAGTACTTTGGAGCTATTTGCTAATAGTCGATAAATCGTCGCGAGATATGTGATTCTTCCTATCCTCTTGAGCATGATATTTTTAAAAGAATATATATGATGCGGTAGGCGTGCGTGTGTTAAGCGAGCGTGGTTTCTTTGCGATGCCTTACGACTTGAGTCTAAAAAAATAAAGAATCTTGACGTATTTCAAAAGAATTGAGAACCGTTTTTGAAAGAAGAGTAATACTTGGTTTTAAAAGCTTAAGAGTTATACTAGCCTTATGGGAAGTTAGGTATAACGACTTAAGAGAGATAAAAGGAACGGTTTACTTAATTGTTTATAAACGCCTTGTATTGATTTCGGAAATGAGAATAAGTATCGAACAAACCACTGCAGCGCTAATAAAGGGAAATGTATCGACTAATTAAGTATTATTAAAACCAGTAGAAACCTCCATCTGCATAGAAGCTAAGATGAGACAAAATGATATTACATTTCCTAGATCATGGCTGCTTTAACAAGATTGTTATAAACAAGAATAACCTACTCACACATAAGGCATATGTTTCTCAAATTGTTTTAAAAGGAGAATTATATTATTAAGTGATTAAAACTATGAACTACGAAACCTTTCGAAAATGAGAAACTTGAACGTTTGGAAAATAATGTTGTTACTTAGGGAAGTGTTTTGGTTTACTTAAAAAGATAGTCACTCTATTTTTATACTACGGGTATTGTGTGACTTTTGTGAAAGGAACGGATCTTTTAAAGAGTTAATGTATGAAGTACTTTGGGGATAAAAACCCGAACTTGTTAACATAAAGTAGAAAGTACCTTGTGTGAATAACTTGATTGTGTTGGTTTGTGATAGCCTTGTAATATTTTCTTGTTGATTTGATAAGTAAACATGTTAGGATGCTACGTGTGTTAGTATCTTGTGATGTTGTGTAAGGGGGTTATTCTTGTTGTGCTTATGTTGTTAAACGTTAAGCCCGTTGTACTGTTATTATATCACATACCCCCTTGACTTGTTATACCGAGGGCATGCCACCGCGATGCGGTCTATCACGGCCTATGCGATGCGTGTGACTATGCGAGCGGCGGTATGCTCGAGATTGATCATTCAGGTGTATTATCCGTCACGAGGAGTGCCTTATGCGGTGTGTGTGACTATGCGGTCTATGTGACTATGCGGACTGCGGGAGTCCAGAAGGGTACCGCGGGCTAGCTACCCCCGATGCGAGGAATACCTCATGCGTGCCTATGTGTGGCCTATGCGGAGCAGCGGTATGCTCCAGGATTAGACGCGCACATTGATCTCGAGGCGAGTGGCGGCCGATCATGTGGTGCGGTCTAGAAAGACCTCGTGATACCGTTTATGGCATTGTTGGTACTGTGGGTCTTAGTAGTCGGTTATGCCTTCGTACTTACCCCGTACGATTTTATTATGACACAGGTGGGACCTGGTGTTCATGTGTATTCCTTGGTGCTTGTTATATCATGGACTGCCGGCAGTGAGGAAGGAATTCCACGGGCATGATTGATATTGTGGGCATGAGACCCATGGTTATATTTGAGTGATGACTTTAAGGGCGTGAGTCACGACTTGACATATTTGCTTACATGTGTGTATCGTAAATTGTTTATCATATATGTCTTTTGTTTTATATAGACTATTATGATTTCATTTACAGTATTTTTAGTTTCACATACTTGGTACTGTTATCGACCTCTTCGGGAGGCTGCGTTCATCTGCGCGGTAGAAGTACACGATCGTCGATCCTCGCCATAGGATCACGGTTGGCGTTTTGGGAAGCTCCGTTTCTCGGAGGCTTATCTTTGGTATAGTCCCTGATGTTGTAGGTATTAATGTTCATTCAGGGTATGGCGGGGCCCTGTCCGGCCATAGTTGTTTTACTTCCTTAGAGGTTTGTAGTCCCGTTGTAAAGTTGGGATGTAACTGTTCACTTTAGGTTTATATATATATGCCGAAAGGCAACTTTTCCTCAGATAAACTGTGTCTCTTTTACATTGTTTCATGTTGTGTTTTTATATTCCGATTACTCGATGTATGTCTACTTGGGTGCGGGTAAGGCACGATCCACGAGCCGGTTCGGTCGTGATAAAAGTGGTATCGAGCGATTAATCCTCGGAAAGTGTCTGAGCCGTATCTAGTAAGTCTTGATTATCGGTGTGTTGTGCACCACACCAATAATCGTGAGGCTATAGGATATTTAGGATTGGTTTCCATTCTTCTCACTCGAGATCGTGCCTTAGAGGTGTTATAAGTTGGACCCTCTAACGTATTTCTTTCCCTTACCGCTATGCCTCGCGTAAAGCAACCCGCCCGAAGGGCAAAGCGGAAGGAGGCTGCGAGTAGAGCACGAGAGGGTTACGAGGGCACAGCCCAATCATCACGGGGTGGTGCTTCATTCGGGAGTTCTCGGCGTCGCCACCCAACAGAGTTTAAGCGCGGCGGCAGCGATTCTAATCTGCGGCCATGATACTGAACCGGTTCCACGACCGATGGCGAAAGTATAGATTGCAAAGAGACGACGCTTGTTACTAGCTAAGGATGTAGCTACGGAGTATATTATGTATCGATTTATCACGGGTCTTGATGACTATCCGAGAGAGGTTGTGTAAGAGTAGCTCTTGATCGAGCATGAGCATGGCTGCGTGCGGGCTTATGCGCGGCCGAGAGACGTAGAGATCGGCAGTTAATCAATGCGAGAAGAGGGCGATCGGCGGAGATCCTTTGGTAACTTTAGGCGAACCGCCTCGGCCGAATTAGATATGCACCTCCACCGGTGCAGTGGTCCTCCACGGGGTTGGGGCGTTGAGTATGCGGAGTTGGTGAGCTCGGGGCTTAGTTCACAGATACACGTAGGTTCTAGCCGGTACGAGTTGATTTTCCTCGGTGTTCACACGATGTGGCGCCATCGTGAGAATGTCGTCTTATTGATGGTGCTTTTTTTACCTGCGGCCGTCAGGGCCATGTGTCGAAAAGATGTCCTAGTAGGAGGGATGCAAGTAGGAGGACTCAGCTTACCAGATCAGTTGCGGATTCAGTGGGTCGGAGAGGAAGGGTTGTTAGCCAGAGGAGGCCACCTCCACCTCGGTATGTCCGTTGTGGTAGATGTCATTGTGGGGAGTGTCGTACTTCTTCGACAGCTTGTTTTGCTATGCGCCCAGCCGGGCAGGATTGATTGAAGCAGCGAGAGGAGTGAAGTCGTAGATCTGGTAGATCCTTAACCTCTAGAGATTAAGTGCATTATGATAAGATGAGTATACCTTAAATGTTATGCTCACATAGCTTTGTGTTAATTGTGATTAGAAATCATGGTTAGTTAACCGGGTAAGATTGGGGATAAGGAAAGTGTGAGCCTTAGAGTTTTATACGTGGAGACCTTAGAGGCGAGGCCATCTTGAGTAAAAGATTTTTGTTATGTTAACCTTTATCGGAGTGCATAGTACACGTGAGATATGTCTGTGTGATAAGTCCCGGGTGGTAATGAAAGAGGGTAGTTGAGATAAGAAGACCACTAGGTTTTCGTGACTTGATTGTGGGATTGTTCCGGATCGGGGAGCAAGTGTTTGGCGCGATAGCGAGTGGATTCTTGGACGATTGCGGGTCAACCGCGGCTTTGTATGGTGGTGGGGTCAGTTTGGGGTGGTCCGCTTTGTGATAGGGTCACGAGGTGTTATGCCCAAGTTTAGTTAACCAAGTCTGAGTTCGTGGATGCGTTCGACCAGTAGTCGGGCCGATGAGGTCAGTCCCTCTTGTCTTTCAGTCAGGACAGTTTACTCGGCAGAGGGTTATGCGAGATGTTATATCAGGAAGGTTGTAAGGCTGCACGAGGTGCATACTTTCACCCTATGACAGGCAGTGGAGCCCAGGTTACGGCTATTTCATTTTCTGGAAGTTTTACCAGGCAGGGTTAGGAACTCGGGTGAGTCTCAGTATCACATTCGCCCTCGGGCCAGTGTTTGGATTTCAGGGGTAGCTGTGAGGATGGTTGCCTCCTGTTGAGGGAGTGTTTTAATAGCTACCATTTCAGTATTCGAATGTTGTTTTATGACGCCTTATAGGGGCGGAAGTGTAAGTTGCCGGTCGATTGGTTCGATGTTGGCAAGGTTCAGATAGTTGGTTCATACTTGTTCAGCAGGATGTGGATAGGGTGAAGCTTATCCAGAAGGGGTTATTGGCAGCTCAGAGTCAACAGAAGTTGTGCGGATAATCGGCAACGACGCTTGGAGTTCAGGTTGAAGGTGGGTCTTCTTGAAGGTACCACCCCGGAAAGGGGGTGACGAGTTTTGGAAAACAAAGGAAACTTAGCCCGAGTTACTTTGGGCCTTTTTAGATCATGTGAAGAATAGGCCAGGTTGACTATATGTTAGCATTTGCCGTCCGACTTAGGAGGCAGTATGTCCGGTTTTTCATGTTGTTATGTTCGAAAAAGTATCGGAGATCCATCCAGAGTATTCCCAGTTAATGATAATCAAGTTGGAGGTAGTAACCCAAAGATTTTGGAAACAGAAGCAGTAACAGAAATGTGGTAAGTTATGAGAAAGAGTTCAAATGTACGAGAAGGGTACGAGTAAGGAAGAAAGCGAGCATGTGTTACGAGCATAGATGTGATCATTTCTTTTGTAAAGTGAAGGTACGAAAGGAGTATATATTAGACCTCGAGTGGGAGCTTTTGTAGTGATGGAGGTGATTCCACGTGGACTTGGATGTAAGTATTTGCGCGTGTTGTATTGTGGCCAGGTGTGGCATGATTGTTTTCGTAAGTATAGCAGTGAAGACTATACTGACACATGTTTGTTTTGAGACTTAGAAGGAACATTCGGGACGAATGTTTCTAAGGAGGGGAAAATGTTATACCCTGTATTTCCAGAGTATGTACGTGAGGGCGTACGTATAAAAGTTTAAGCCTTAAGTAGGCAAGGGTCAAAATTTTGTGCACAACCCCCGAAAAGAATCGTTTTCCGACGAAACGTTTTCCAAACTTTGCGCAGGGAAAATTACGGCTATGTCATTTATTATTTTTGCGGATTTTTCTGAGAGATGAAATATTTTGGACCAACGAGAGGGCGACACTGGCCACCCTCAAGTTGGCGGATTTGTGGGCTTCATTTGGGCGATTTCAAAGTCTTGGAGTAGGTAGGATATTTGTGATATTTTGTGTGGTAGTTGGATAAGGTACACATGGATAAATCCTCACCCTACACTTTTCCACCACTTGTCTTGATCTTGGCCCTTGGTTGTCCTATAAATACCCCCCCTTGGTTGAAGACTTCTTCATCCACAAAATGTTTTCTAAGTCTTGAAATCCTCCCCCCTTCTTGTGTAGTTCTCGTCCAAGTCTTCCCCCTCCCCCTTTGTGAGGCCTTTTGGCCGAGAGGTACCCCCCCCCCTCCTAGGGGTGCTAGCCGAAACCTACCCCCCCTCCTAGTGGTGTTGTTCTCGTAAAAATACACCCCCCTCTTGGTAGAAAATACTCTCCAAGTATTGTTACTATTCCAAAGATACCTCTATACGTAGAGCCCGGAAATACTACTATACTTCCCTTCAGTCACAAAATGAAACCCTAAGGAAAATCTGTAACGACCCGTTCCGGGGCCCGTTACTGGTGCCTTACCCTGGGCACCCTAGTGATACAAACATCAGAGAAAATCAGCGGAACACAAAACAAGAGTCATTTAACAAGAGATAAATGAATAAACAGGCCAACCAAAACAGTTGCCTTCAGTATATACATAAAACCTGAACAGTTTAATCCTTTTACAACCACGCCCCAACAAGATTACAGACCTCTAAGATATACTGATGACTATGGGGACGGGGCCCCGCCATACCCTCAATGTACAAGAACCTACAACTCGAGAACACCTACCAAAAGATAAGCCTCGGAGAAACGGAGCTTGAATCTGTTGGCTTGTGATCCTATGGCGAGGAACCACGACCGATGTACCTCTACTGCGGCATGAACGCGGCCCCGAAGGAGGTCGATAACAGTACCAAGTATGTGAATCTGCATAATATCAGAAATGAAATCATACTAGTCTATATAAAGCGGGAGACATGTATGATAACCAAACTACGATTCAACATAAAAGCGATCATCACTCCAATATAACTATGGGTCTCACGCCCACAACATCAATCGAGTTCGCATTATGGCGCGTGCCGAATCTTGCATCGGTGTAGACATGTCCATGATGCAACAATAATACCAATGTCCCATGGCCACATGCCCGGAATTCTGCATCGGTGTAGACATGTCCATGTGACCTCAACAACAAGACAAAGAATCCAAATGGAAGCATACGTGCGCTACGCGCATCGTGTCGGTATGTCAAAGGAAAAATAAGACAACATTCCAAATGGACGCATACGTGCGCTACGATCGTGTCGGTATGTCCAAAGGAAAAATAAGACAACATTCCAAATGGACGCATACGTGCGCTCACGTCGTGTCGGTATGTCCAAGAAATCACTGGCGATAATCAAAATGGAAACATGCGTGCGCTACGCATCGTGTCGATATATCCAAAGCGATTAACCACAAGACCTTAACCAAAATGGAAGCATACGTGCGCTACGCATCGTGTCGGTATGTCCAAAGCGATTAACAACAATAATACTATCAGCGAGGCGTGCGTGGAATTTCTCCGTCATCTGGCAAGACATCCAAGTAAGTTCTCAACCAGTCAACCGACCCTCTATCGAGAGACGCGGTAACACAGAAACACAACGCTTGTACAATAAAGGCTATCATCACAAGCATAGGCAAGTTTCACAACAACAAGCATAGGCAAGTTTCACAACAACAAGCATAGGCAAGTTTCACACAACTCAAAGTACTTTCATTTTATGCCAAAGTCGGGTTTTAACCCAAAAGTACTACATACGTTAAGTTCTTTTAAAAGAGATCCATTACTTCTATAAAAGTCACCCGATACCCGTAGTATTAGAATGACCAACCCACCTTCCTTTTCAAAATCAAGTAACAACATTCTTTTCCTAAGTTCCAGTTTGCCTAGTTTCAATTACTCAAGCTTCTCATTTTCAAATGGTTTCATAGTTCCCCAAACTTAATCACTTGATTCCTTTTTAGAACAATTGAGTAACATATGTCATATCGTGAGTAGTTTATTCTTGTTTATAACGATCTTATTACTGACCATGATCTAGAAAATGTAATATCATTTTGTCTCATCTTAGCTTCTATGCGGATGGAGGTTTCTCTTGGTTTTAATACAACACATCATTATTCAATACATTTCCTTTATTAACGCGGTGGTGCTGTCGATACACATTCTGATTCCCGAAATCAGTAAAACATTATCCCTTTAAAACCAAGTACTCATTACTCACGAATGAGGTTTCACACAAACATCCACATTAAAACAAATAAGTTAAGTCTCTTATCTTATAAGATCAAGTCTCTTAACTTCTAACATCAGTAAACCATTTTCACTTACATAAGGTCGTTATAACTAACTTCCCATAAAGCTATTATAACACCTATGTTTTAAACCAACCAAATCACTTAGCACGTATGCGTCACCGTACTACATAGTTCACAACAATGATGATAGATAAGATAGGATGAGGTTCACATACCTCTCGACTATTTATCGAAAATAAGCAAAATGTTCCAAGTACTACAACCTTGCTAGCCCTTTCCACTCCTCGAGTAGAATTCGCTTCTCTTAGTACTTTCACCTATAAAGGTCATAACGTCTATTAACCCCAAAACACAAGTTTCTATCTTTCTATAGAAAATTCGCGACACCACCCATGACAGCGTAAATCTCCTCTCTATCGAGGCGGCTACCAAGCCAACCAGGGGTTTACACGTCTACCGGGCGTGTACAATTCTACACAAGTCTCTTTGCAATACACCCCATGTAAATACAATTCGATTCGGTTCTTTATTCTTCAGGCTTAAGTCCAAAGACATTGCCGAATACTAAGTAGTTCCATATATAGTATACTTCAACTATATATTCAACCAAACATGTAATTTCCAATTACAATAGAGGGACAAGATAATTACCTCGATAAGCCCAAAATTATCCAAGTTATAATGTCGATCCTGAGCAAGGTTTAGCTCCACTCCGTGCGCTCCAAACCACTCCAAACAACCCTTAGAAGTTCTAACCAACTTCTACTCAAAATACTTCAACCAACTATGAAGATTTCCTTAGGGTTTCGGTTGAGACTAAAAAGGACAAAAGGTAGTATTTCCGGACTCTACGAAAAGAGGTATCTTTGGAATACTACAAGGTACAAGGCTAAGGTATTTTGGGCATTATAACAATACTAGGGGAGTATTTCTATACCACAACAAGGGGTATTATACGAAAACAACTAGGCTAGGGGGGGGGGTACCCCACGGCCAAGCCTCACTCAAAGGGGGGGGGGCCTCTCGGCCAAAGCTCCACAAGGGGGGGAGGGCTTTGGACGATTTCAACTCACAAAGGGGGAGAGATTTCAAGACTTGGAAAAAGATTTTTGGATGAAGAAAGTTCATCAACTAAGGGGGGTATTTATAGCAAACCCAAAGGCCAACCAATGGCCAAGATCTAGCCAAGTGCAAGGCAAGTGTAAGGCCAAGATCAAGCCAAGTGCACCCTAGCCCCTACTCCTTAAAACCCTCACAAATATCTACACAAATATCTAGCACCACAAGCCCCCTCAATTCGGCCAAGTGCCGCCCCACTTGTCTCCATTGTGAGGGTGACACATGTCACCCTCCCGTTGGTCCAGAATGTTTCGTCTCTCGGAAAAATCCGCAAAAATACAAAACGACATAGCCGGAATTTTCCATTCGCAAGTTACGCAAAACGTTTCGTCGAAAAACGACTCTAACCGGGTGTTGTGCACAAAGGTCATTTCGGCCAAGCCACCTAGGCGGGGGTGACACGTGTCACCCTCCTATTGGCCCTCAAAAAACGTCTTTCGAAAAAAATCCACAATGGCCAAAATCTCGAAAACAAAGTGGGCCCCACAAAACCGTAAATTTCTCCCGTGGGCCCCACGTGACCATTCAGAAAATAAAATTCCATAATTCTCTAATATTCCGTGAAGTCCGAATACCAAATCGGGAATCCAATTCCCATTAACGAACCTTTTTCCTTCACAAAAGCGGAAACTTTTCCGTGGAAAAATCACTCTTTCTTCCTTTCCAATCTTTCTGTGTATTCTCGCACGTGCGTCCTCGCATACTGCGGAAATACGGTATAACATTCTCCCCTCTTAGAAACATTCGCGTCCGAATGTTCCTTCACAAGACGGATATCGATGAAGCTCTTCTAACAAATTGCCAACGCCACGGCAGTCACGAAATAACACGCTATCTTCCTTCCTTACTCGTCGTGCCGCTTCTCGAACACTTGAACTCTTCTAGTATCGTACCACACTTCATCATCGCTTGATTCCCAAAACCTTGAGTCACCACCTCAAACTTGGTCATCTTACTAGCCGTAATATCCCTAAGGCCATTACACGCCTTCACGAATGATTCTGGTCGAACACATCCACAAACTCATACGATGATGCGTCTAAACTCGGGCCTAGCACCCTCGTGACCCTACCACTGGCGGGACCACCGGGCTGACCCCACCCCAAAACCGGGTTCTGGGTTGACCGCAAATGGTCCTAAACCCGACCCAACCGTGCGAACTCTTGTTCCCGATTCGAACAATCTTACTAATTCACATCATGAAAGCTACCACTTCCATCTCACACTACCCACGGACTTATCACACAAATAAATCCCACGTATACCACTCACCCTTAAAAGGTCAAACATAAAACGAATCTTTTACTCAAGACGACCTTACCTCTAAGGTCTCGATCGTGAAATAGTCTAAGGTTCACACTTACCATGCCTCATCGTATCCTTCCAACTAACCATGCATTCTAACTCACACATATCACAATGCTATCCGTGCATACATAGCACACAATAATGAGATCATCATAACAAGCATACCAAAACTCTAGAGGGTTAAGGATATACCGAAGCTACCGCTCACTCTAATCATAGGCACGCCTGCCAGTGCATAGTCTATGAAGGTGATGAACCAGCCCACAGATCCGAAGGTGAGTCGTAACATCGCGCTTCCCAGTCGGACAGTTCCTGCAAAATGGCCTGCTGTCGCATGCAAAACAAGCTCCCAATCTAGCACGACACTTTCCAAAATGGAGTCTACCACAATGGTCACTGAGGTAGGGGTGGCTTGGTGGTTAACACCGCTCTGCGAAAATCTGAACCTCGAGCCACGACCTGCTCACGAAGGCGGTGGAGGACCACTGCATGCGGTGGGGGTATATAACTAGCTCGCTCTTGGCGGTGCGCCTCGAAAGCCACCAAGGACCTGCCGTCACGGCCTCTTCGCGATCCGGTCATTCCGTCGACCCTCCGTGCCTCACATCCTAGTGCATGAGCTGCGTGCGGGCAATGTCCATGCGGTACGAAGAAACACCGCACAAGACTCGGCCATATAATCATCTAGCCGGTGACGTGGCGATGCACCCTATCCTCCATATCTGCAACTAGCGCAGGACATATCGAGCCAAAGAATCGAACTCGACATTGTACTCCCGACGGTCGCCTCTGTCTCGATAACAAAAATCACGGCCCGTGCCCTCCATCTGCGGAGGCAAGAAGTGTGTGAGAAAGCCCCGAAAACTCATCCCATACTGCTGGAGTGCATGCTCTCCCGGAAAGCTCCATGAATCAAACCAATCGATTGCGGTATCACGCGGCCGATGCGAACCAAAGGTCACGCACTCGGTTTACAAGCCTTGATCACCCGCGTGATCCGTAGCGCCGGATGAACTCCTGCGGATCATCCTCGTGCCTCGACCCATAAAACTCGCGGGCTACAACTCGTAAAGTCCGTAGCCTCAAACTATCTGCTCGGGGTGAACGGCTGGTGCTCGGGCAAGGCTCGCTGCGTCCGGCTGTCCTCATATCGGCCACACCACGGCCAATAATCGGGCCATCTCGCGTGACCCATCTCCCTGCTCGGTGTGGGGTGGAGGCTCGTGTCTTGTAGTCTCATACCAGCTGCTGCGCTCTAAACTCTTTGGTCTTTGGCGTCGCGAACCCGTCCCGAAGCCTGACCTCAGTCTTGTGCGGGCTGCGCCTCGTACTCTCTCAGATCTCACTAGCGGCACCTCGCTGCCTTGCCCCGGGCTCTGGTTGCCTTGCGCGGAGGCATAACTGGTAAAAACGAGATACGTCAGAGGGGTACAACTTACAACACAGCTCTAAGGCACGATATCGGAATGAGAAGAATGGAAACCAATCCTAAATGTCCTATAGCCTCCTGATTATAGATGTGGTGCACAACACACCGATAATCAAGACTCTACTAGACACGGTCTGTAGACACTTTCCGAGGATTAACTGCTCTGATACCACTTTTGTAACGACCCGTTCCGGGGCCCGTTACTGGTGCCTTACCCTGGGCACCCTAGTGATACAAACATCAGAGAAAATCAGCGGAACACAAAACAAGAGTCATTTAACAAGAGATAAATGAATAAACAAAGCAACCAAAACGATTGCCTTGATATATACATAAAACACGAGCAGTTTAATCCTTTTACAACCACACTTGCAACGATTACTCTGCACCTCTAAGATATACAATGACTATGACGGACGGGGCCGCCATACCCCAGAATGTACAAGAACCTACAACTCGTGGAACACTACAAAGATAAGCCTCGGAGAAACGGAGCTTCAAATGCGCTGAATGTGATCCTATGAGCGAGGAACCACGGCCGATGTACCTCTACTGCGGCGTGAGCGGCCCGAAGGAGGTCGATAACAGTACCAAGTATGTGGCCTATGCAATCGTAAATGAAATCATACTAGTCTATATAAAGCGGGAGACATGTATGATAACCAAACTACGATTCACAACATAAAACGATCATCACTCCAATATAACTATGGGTCTCACGCCCACAACATCAATCGAGTTCGCATTATGGCGCGTGCCCCGAATCGCATCGGTGTAGACATGTCCATGATGCAACAATAATACCAATGTCCCGGCCACATGCCCCGAATTCTGCATCGGTGTAGACATGTCCATGTGACCTCAACAACAAGACAAGAATCCAAATGGAAGCATACCCGCGCGCTACGCATCGTGTCGGTATGTCCAAGGAAAAATAAGACAACATTCCAAATGGACGATACCGCGCGCTACGCATCGTGTCGGTATGTCCAAGGAAAAATAAGACAACATTCCAAATGGACGATACGCAGCGCTACGCATCGTGTCGGTATGTCCAAAGGGAAATCACTGGCGATAATCAAAATGGAAACATACGTGCGCTACGCGTCGTGTCGATATATCCAAAGCGATTAACCACAAGACCTTAACCAAAATGGAAGCATACCCGCAGCACGATCGTGTCGGTATGTCCAAAGCGATTAACAACAATAATACTATCAACGAGGCGTGCAGTGGAATTTCTCGTCGCTGTAGCACATCCAAGTAAGTTCTCAACTATCCAACCGACCTCTATCGAGACGCGGTAACACGAAACACAACGCTTGTACAATAAAGGCTATCATCACAAGCATAGGCAAGTTTCACAACAACAAGCATATGCAAGTTTCACAACAACAAGCATAGTTTCACACAACTCAAAGTACTTTCATTTTATGCCAAAGTCGGGTTTTAACCCCAAAGTACTACATCGTTAAGTTCTTTTAAAAGAGATCCATTACTTCTATAAAAGTCACCCGATACGTAGTATTAGAATGACCAACCCACCTTCCTTTTCAAAATCAAGTAACAACATTCTTTTCCTAAGTTCGGTTTGCCTAGTTTGATTACTCAAGCTTCTCATTTTCAAATGGTTTCATAGTTCCCAAACTTAATCACTTGATTCCTTTTAGAACAATTGAGTAACATATGTCATATACGTGAGTAGTTTATTCTTGTTTATAACGATCTTATTACAAAGACCATGATCTAGAAAATGTAATATCATTTTGTCTCATCTTAGCTTCTATGCGGATGGAGGTTTCTACCGGTTTTAATACAACACATCATTATTCAATACATTTCCTTTATTAACCGCGTTGGTGCAGTCGATACACATTCGATTCCGAAATCGGAAACATTATCCCTTTAAAACCAAGTACTCATTACTCACGAATGAGGTTTCACACAAACATCCACATTAAAACAAATAAGTTAAGTCTCTTATCTTATAAGATCAAGTCTCTTAACTTCTAACATCAGTCAACCATTTTCACTTACATAAGGTCGTTCTAACTAACTTCCCATAAAGCTATTATAACACCCTATGTTTTAAACCAACCAAATCACTTAGCACGTATGCGTCTACCGCACTACATAGTTCACAACAATCATGCTAGAAAAGATAGGAAGAGGTTCACATACCTCGCGACGATTTATCGACAATAAGCAAAATGCTCCAAGTACTACAACGCACTAGCCCTTTCCACTCCTCGAGTAGAATCGCTACTCTTAGTACTTTCACCTAAAAAGGTAAAAACCGTCTTTTAACCCCAAAACACAAGTTTCTTTTTTTATATAGAAAATTCGGCAAGACTTCGAACATGACAGAAATCTCCTCCTCTATCGAGTGGCTACCAAGCCAACTGGGGGTTTACACGTCTACCGGGCGTGTACAATTCTACACAAGTCTGCATCTGATCACCCATGTAAATACAGATTCGATTGATTCTTTATTCTTCAGCTTAAGTCCAAAGACATTGCGAATACTAAGTAGTTCCATATATAGTATACTTCAACTATATATTCAACCAAACATGTAATTTCCAATTACAATAGAGGACAAGATAATTACCTCGATAAGCCCAAAATTATCCAAGTTATAATGTCGATCCTGAGCAAGGTTTAGCTCCAAGTGCGCTCCAAACCACTCCAACAACCCTTAGAAGTTCTAACCAACTTCTACTCAAAATACTTCAACCAACTATGAAGATTTCCTTAGGGTTTCGGTTGAGACTAAAAAGGACAAAAGGTAGTATTCCTGACTCTACGAAAGAGGTATCTTTGGAATACTACAAGGTACAAGGCTAAGGTATTTTGGGCATTATAACAATACTAGGAGTATTTATATACCACAACAAGGGTATTATACGAAAACAACTAGGCTAGTGGGTACCCCACGCCAAGCCTCACTCAAGGGGGCCTCTCGGCCAAAGCTCCACAAGGGGAGGGCTTTGGACGATTTCAACTCACAAAGGAGAGATTTCAAGACTTGGAAAAGATTTTTGGATGAAGAAAGTTCATCAACTAAGGGGGTATTTATAGCAAACCCAAAGGCCAACCAATGGCCAAGATCTAGCCAAGTGCAAGGCAAGTGTAAGGCCAAGATAAAGCCAACTGCAACCTAGCCCCTAATCCTTAAAACCCTCACAAATATCTACACAAATATCTAGCACCACAAGCCACCTCAATTCGGCCAAGTCGCCACTTGTCTCCGTTGTGAGGTGACACATGTCACCCTCCCGTTGGTCCGAATGTTTCGTCTCTCGGAAAAATCCGCAAAAATACAAAACGACATAGCCGGAATTTTCCGCCGCAAGTTACGCAAACGTTTCGCCGAAAACGACTCTAACAAGGTGTTGTGCACAAAGGTCATTTCGGCCAAGCCACTGGCGGGGTGACACGTGTCACCCTCCTATCGCCCTCAAAAACGTCTTTCGAAAAAATCCACAATGGTCAAAATCTCAAAACAAAGTGGGCCTTACAAAACAGTAAATTTCTCCGTGGGCCCACGTGACCATTTCCAAAATAAAATTCCATAATTCTCTAATATTCCAGAAGTCCGAATACCAAATCGGGAATCCAATTCCCATTAACGAACCTTTTTCCTTCACAAAACCGGAAACTTTTCCGTGGAAAAATCACCTCTTTCTTCCTTTCCAATCTTTCTGCGTATTCTCGCACGTGCGTCCTCGCATACATACTCTGGAAATACGGTATAACAAAATCTTCACGGTTGGTTGAAGTATTAAGAAGAAGTTGCGTAGAACTTCTAAGGGTTGTTTGGAGCGGTTGGAGCACCGGAGTAGGAGCTAAACGCGTTGCTCGGGATCGACATTAAATCTTGGATAATTTTGGGCTTATCGAGGTAAATACTCTTGTCCTTATATTGTAATTGGAAATTACATCGTAGTAGTATAGAAATGAATATAAGATTCATAGAAGAGAATTGAATCGTAATAGAAGGATATTACAGATAAGACTCGAATCAAATCACATCGTAAGAATTTTAAAGTAGAAGATTGAACAGATTTACATAGACTGTATTCTGATGAGACTTGTGAAGTTTGTGGTAGGAAGTCTTGCCCAATTTTCCGTAGAATCTTGTATCTAGATTTATTCTACCGAGTAGTCTAGACATTGATAGAATTGTATAACCGTTATAGGTTGAAGTACTGCGAGTAGCGTATTCTACTCGAAGGGTGGTAAAGGATAGCAGGATTACAGTACTTTGGAGCTATTTGCTAATAGTCGATAAATCGTCGCGAGGTATGTGATTCTTCCTTTCCTCTTGAGCATGATATTTTTAAAAGAATATATATAGTACGGTAGACGTACGTGTGTTAACTGAACGTGGTTTTACTGCGATGCCTTCTGAATTGAGTCTAATAATAAAGAATCTTGAAGTATTTCAAAAGAATTAAGAACCGTTTTTGAAAGAAGAGTAATACTTGGTTTTAAAAGCTTAAGAGTTATACTAGCCTTATGGGAAGTTAGGTATAACGACTTAAGAGATAAAAGGGTTTACTTAATTGTTTATAAACGCCTTGTATTGATTTGAAATGAGAATAAGTATCGAACAAACCATCTGCAGCGCTAATAAAGGAAATGTATCGACTAATTAAGTATTATTAAAACCAGTAGAAACCTCCATCCGCATAGAAGCTAAGATGAGACAAAATGATATTACATTTCTAGATCATGGTCGCTTTAACAAGATTGTTATAAACAAGAATAACCTACTCACACATAAGGCATATGTTTCTCAAATTGTTTTAAAAGGAGAATTATATTATTAAGTGATTAAAACTATGAACTACGAAACCTTTCGAAAATGAGAAACTTGAGCATTTGAAATTAGGCAAACTTGAACGTTTGGAAAATAATGTTGTTACTTAGGGAAGTGTTTTTGTTTACTTAAAAAGATAGTCACTCTATTTTTATACTACGGGTATTGTGTGACTTTTATGAAAGGAACGGATCTTTTAAAAAGTTAATGTATGAAGTACTTTGGGGATAAAAATCCGAACTTGTTAACATAAAGTAGAAAGTACCTTGTGTGAATAACTTGATTGTGTTGGTTTGTGATAGCCTTGTAATACTTTCTTGTTGATTTGATAAGTAAACATGTTAGGATGCTACGTGTGTTAGTATCTTGTGATGTTGTGTAAGGGGGTTATTCTTGTTGTGCTTACGTTGTTAAGCGTTAAGCCCGTTATCTTGTTATTATATCACATACCCTCGACTTGTTATACGCGGCATGCCACCCTTGATGCGGTCTATACGGCTATGCGGTCTGTGTGACTATGCGGGCGGCGGTATGCTCGAGATTGATCATTCGGTGTATTATCCGATCACGAGGAGTGCCTTATGCGATGCAATGTGACTATGCGGTCTATGTGACTATGCGGACTGCGGGAGTCCAGGAGGGTACCGCGGGCTAGCTACTCCCGATGCGAGGAATACCTCATGCGGGCCTATGCGGAGCAGCGGTATGCTCCAGGATTAGACGCGCACATTGATACTGAGGGCGAGTGGCCAGCTTCGATCATGTGGTGCGGTCTAGAAAGACCTCGTGATACCGCTTATGGCATTTTTGGTGCATGGGTCTTAGTAGTCGGCTATGCCTTCGCACTTACCGTGCGGTTTTATTATGACAGTGGGACACGGTGTTCATGTGTATTCCTTGGTGCTTGTTATATCATGATCGACGGTGAGGAAGGAATTCCCAGGCATGATTGATATTGTGGGCATGAGACCCATGGTTATATTTGAGTGATGACTTTAAGGCGTGAGTCCACGACTTGACATATTTGCTTACATATCATGTATCATAAATTGTTTATCATATATGTCTTTTGTTTTATATAGACTTTTATGATTTCATTTCTGATATTTTCGTTTCACATACTTGGTACTGTTGTCTTGACCTCCTTGAAGTGCGTTAAATCCGCAGTAGAGGTACACCGATCGTCGATCCTCGCCATAGGATCACAGTTCAGCGTTTTGGGAAGCTCCGTTTCTCCGGAGGCTTATCTTTGGTATAGTCCCTGATGTTGTAGGTATTAATGTTCATTCAGGGTATGGCGGGGCCCAGTCCCGCCATAGTTGTTTTTCTTCCTTAGAGGTCTGTAGTCCCGTTGTAAAGTTGGGATGTAACTGTTCACTTTGGTTTTATATATATATGCCGAAAGGCAACTTTTCCTCAGATAAACTGTGTCTCTTTTACATTGTTTCATGTTGTGTTTTTATATTCCGCTGATTACTCTGATGTATGTCTACTTGGGTGCCCGGGTTAGGCACCAGTCACGGGCCCGGGTTCGGGTCGTGACAGTAAACATATAATACTTGCACTCAAAGCTATCACAAGCAAACATAGGCAAGTTCATTAAACCTTTAGACTTCCATTTTTATAAACTCATGGCACTTTCGTTTCACACATAAAAATCCGGGAATTTAACCCAAAGTACTACGTGCTTACATTCTTTTCAAAAGACTCCTTTTCATACAAAACCTCAAGATACTAACACCCGTAGTATCAAGGCTTGTTTACACCTTACCTAAGTCACTACACTTTTAGAAATACATTTTTCGGCTTCTAAATCAAGTGACTTCTTTCCTTAAAACTTAAGCAATTGATGCTTTTAAATCCATTTGCCTTTCTTTATTTCAAAACATTGATCATTACTTAGAGTAAACCACTCTTTTAACTTTCCATAAAGTTATTATAACCCACTTCCCATAAAGTCGTTATACTAACTTTATACTTTAGGCAAATACATTCTTTTTTTATAACCAAGAGACTTATACTTTCGAAAACCAAGTATCGTATACTTTCAACATACTTCAAGTCTCTTATCTTTTAGAATCAAGTTTCGTAGTTCATAGTCTTAACACTTCATTACGTAAACTCTTTAAATTAAGCAACATATGCCTTATATGTGTGAATAGGTTATACTTGTTTATACTTATCCCATTAAAGCAGCCATGATCTAGAAAATGTAATACAATTTTGTCTTATCTTAGCTTCTATGCAGATGGAGAATTCTACTTGTTTTAATATAATTTATCGTCATTACATTTTCCTTTATTAACGTTGCAATGGCTTGTTCGATACTTATTCTCATTCGTGCCGTAAATTAGCCAAGTCAACTTGGCTCCAAACACCTCCTAACGACTCTTACCAACATCCCCCATAAGACTTGGTAAGAACTTAGGATAACTCAGACATAACATTTACATAGAGTAAATCAACATACATACTTCTTAACTTCTAAGAGTAGAAGGAAACATGAAATAATACCACATGTACATTCCATACATAGAATCATGTCAAAAGAAGGAAGAAGTTCACATACCTCGCGACGATTATCGACAAATAGCAAAATGCTCCGAAGTACTTCAACCTTGATAGTTATTCCATCCTTCAAGTAGAATACGTTATTCTTAGTACTTCAACCTATAATGGCCATAATACGTCCATTAACCTCTAGCTCCGAACGTAGAATATTCTAAGTACAAGGTCACTAAATTCTATGGAAAATCGGGCAGCACTTCCTTTGTTTCTACATACTTTGCCACCTTTTTCAAGGCCGAATTCAATAACCAAACGCCACATTTAAGGCTCAATTCAATTCAGCAAATACAAAGGGGATTACACGCCTTACAATACGTGTAAAATTCCGCCCCACAATTAATACGAAACTAGTTCCATAATTTCCATGCCATTCTCGGTTAAAAGGTGCTGCAACAAAAAGTCTTCCAATTCTTTTCCAATCCAAGTTCTTGGGTCAACATGTTATATAGTCAAAAACAACTTCAACAACTACAATTTCCTTCTTTATATAACATTTGACAACTTAACTAGTAACCAACTTGAATTAAAATCTTAAGGGCTAACATACTAGTTTTCGGATTAGGGTTCCGACAATCAATACACTTATCAAACTTCATACTAAATACCTCATGCTTGCTAATATCCATAGCTACAACAATAAGTAATCTTAATTACTAAAACGACAAGAATTATACCTTTACAAGCCCTTAATCTTTCCAAGATTCAAAGTCGCTCCTTAGCAATTCTTAGCTCCTTTCCTTATGTTCCAATCCGCTCCAAGAACTCCTTAGAAGCCTATGAAGAACTCATCTTCAAGTTCCAACTTCAAAGTTGAAGAACTCCTTAAGTTTCCGCCTTGCGACTAATACGAAAACGCCACTTTTCCGGGATCTTTCTATTGAGATATCCTTACAATACCCTTAGGGACCTTGGGTTAAAGTCTTGTGAATAATGGAACACAATTGCAAAAATTTTCTCTCTTGAACCCTCTTGGCCGAGAGCTCTAATTGACATAGCTCAATTTCTCTAAATTTTTTCTAAGTGTTAAGACCTTGTCTTGCTCTAGTTGTGTATATATAAAACAATGGATGGCTTATATTGCAACACTTGAGTGGCTAGGATGAGAGCATTAAATAATAATCCAAGTGGCAAGTTGACTTGGTCAACAATCTCAAGCTAGTAAGACTTTGTTCATCTTCAATGGTCAATGACCATTTTACCCTTAAAAATTTCGTCCAAGCCATGTGGGGGGAGGTGCCACGTGTCTCCCTCCCATTCGTCCATAAAATTTCTGTAACCCTCGTGGGCCCCACAAAATGTAAAATTCCTCGGGTGGGCCCCACATGACCAAATCCGTACAAATAAATTTCCATAATGATAATAAGTTCCATACTTCTTTAATTAATGCATTTTGAGAATCTAATTCTCACCAACGAACATTTCTCCTTTCCGACGTTTGGAAGATTTTTCCGTCGGAAAAACAATTCTTCCTTTCGTACCATTTTCAAGTCTTGAGTTCCTTACGTACATTCTCTTAAACATGTCCTGGAGTTACGGGGTGTAACACCTAACCCTCTTATACTGGCCTCTGTCGTGATCTCTATCCGGATGACGTCCCCTGTCGTGATCAAATAGCAGTCCAGTCCTATCACATAACGATACACTCTATCCGTCATATCAGCTACGATAGTAGGCGTATATCTGGCCAACGAATCAAACTCCAGACTATACTCTCGAACGCTCCTGCCACACTGTCTCAATTGTAAGAATCTACAAACTCTAGCCCTCCTCATCTCTGGAGGCAGGAAGTGGCCAAGGAAGGTCTTTATAAAATCATCTCATACTGCTGGAGGAGCACCCTCGCCCCTAGATAACTCCCAAGACTCATACCAAATAACAGTTACATCCCGCAATCGATACGAAGCCAACTAAACAAACTCAGTCTCAGAAGCCTAGATTACCCTCAATGTATGTTGTAGCTGCCGAATAAACTCCTGCGGATCATCCTTGGGCTTTGACCAGAAAAAATCTAGAGTATTACAACTTAAGAAGTCACGAATCCTCAGACTATCAGATCTATTATCAACTCCAAGTCCAAGCCTGCGAGTCAGCCCTGCCACTAATCTGGTCAACAACTGAACTGTATCTCTCGTGGCACTATCCTCCGCCCTTGGCTGATGAGCTGGAGGCTCAGGTGTTGGGGCCTCTGGAGCTGGTGATGTTGCCCCCTAAACTGCAGCCTCTGGAGGTGGCGGCGTAGCAGAGCTCGCCGACTGGGGTACAGTCTCAGGCATAGACTGGGTCTGGGCCCTAGTAACTCTCCGGATCTGACTAGTAGCTCCTGCTACTGATTTGCCCTTCTGGGCGGCTGTCGCTTTCTTCGGAGGCATAGCTGTAAACACAATAATTCGTCAGAGAGGGATTAACCTAATAACATAGCTCTATCGCACGATCTAGAATGAGAAGAAAAGATAACATCCTAAATGTCCGGCAGCCTCCTGCGTATAGTATGGTGCACAACATACCCATACGCAAGACTCTACTAGAAACGGTTTGTAGACATTCCGAGGACGAACTACTCTGATACCACTACATGTCACGACCCGAGCCGACGGGCCGCGACTGGTGCCCTACCTGGGCACCCTTATACCCACATGTTACATATAATCGCACAGATACCAAGGATAATGTAGAAATATGTAAACCATATCAAAATGGCAAGCCGACAAGGCTGCCACTATATACGTGAACATCCCAAAATGAAGTACAACAGTACAGCTGACCAACACACGTCTACAATCCACACATGTCCAACCTAAACATGACCAACCCACACATGACTACAGACCTCTAAGAGTTTAACAGTGAAATAGGACGGGACAGGGCCCCGCCGTACCCCTGAATGTGTATAAGTCTATAGCAAGGATCTGTACCAAAATGACTAAGCTCCGGATCAATAGTGCTCTCCAAGTAGCTGAGCGGAAAATCCTAAGCCGGAGGATCACCAAACTGAGTACCTGTACCTGCGGGCATCAAACGCAGCCCCCCGAGGAAAGGGGGTCAGTACGAAATAATGTACTGAGTATATAAAACATGAAGTACTGTAAGGAAGATCATAACTGGCCAAAAGATAACAGGAGACAAATATAATAATAAAAAATACCAATGCAACTGGTGTCACGACCCGAACCCGGGCCCGTGACTGGTGCCTTACCCGGGCACCCAAGTAGACATACATCAGAGTAATCAGCGGAATATAAAACAAGACATGAAAATAATGTGAAGTGAAAACAGTTTATCTGAGAGAAGTTGCCTTTCGGCATATATATAAAAACATGAATCCAGCGATTATCCCTTTTACAAACTCGCCACAACAAGATTTACTGCACCTCAAGAATGTTATAACAACAACGATGGGACAGGGCCCGCCATACCACGAATGTAAGTACTACAACGACAGGGACTATACCAAAGATAAGCCTCCGTAGAATCGGAGCTTCCCAAACGCTGAACTGTGATCCTATGAGCGAGGATCAACAATGGTGTACCTCTACCTGCGGCATGAACGCAGCCCCCCGAAGGTCGATCTAACAGTACCAAGTATGTGAAATCAAAATATCAGAATGAAATCATAATAGTCTATATAAAACAGAAGACATATATGATAACCAATTTACAATACACAATATGTAAGCAGTCATGTCAAGTCAGGGACTCACGCCCTTAAAGTCATCACTCAAATATAACCATGGGTCTCATGCCCATAATATCAATCATGCCCGTGGAATTCCTTCCTCACCGGCCATCCATGATATAAAAGCACCAAGGAATACACATGAACACCAAGTCCCACTGTGTCATAATAAAACCGTGCACGGTAAGAAGGCGCATAGCCGACTACTAGAACCCACCGTACCAACAATGCTATAAAACTGTATCACGAGGTCTTTCTAGACCGCGCCACATGATCGAAGCTGGGCCACTTGCCCTCAGTATCAATGTGCGCGTCTAATCCTGGAACTCACCGCAGCTCCGCATAGGCCACACTTAGGCCTGCATGAGGTATTCCCCGCATCGAGGGTAGCTACTCCCCGGCATCGTCCTGGACCCGTGGTCCGCATGGCCACATAGACCGCATGGCCATATAGACCGCACACTAACCTGGAACTCTCGTAGCTCCGCATAGGCCACCTGGACCCGCATGAGGTATCTCGAATCATAGTCACACAGACTGCCTGAGGTGTACCTCGCATCGGGGGGCATCTTAACCCCCGGTATATCATGTCAAGAGGTGAGTGATATAATACTAGCACAACGGCTTATCGTTAAACAACATAAGCACAATAAGAATAACCTTTTACACAAACATCACAAGACACTAACACACGTAGCATCCTAACATGTTTACTTATCAAACCAATCAAGAAAGTATTACAAGGCTATCACAAACCAACATAATCAAGTTATTCACACAAGGTACTTTCTACTTTATGTCAACAAGTTCGGGTTTTTATCCCCAAAGTACTTCCGACATTAACTCATTAAAAGATCCGTTTCTTTCACAAAAGTCACACAATACCCGTAGTATAAAAATAGAGTGACTATCTTTTTAAGTAAACCAAAACACTTCTTTTTGTAAAATCAAGTAACAACATTCTTTTCCAAACGTTCAAGTTTGCCTAATTTCAAATGCTCAAGTTTCTCGTTTTCGAAAGGTTTCGTAGTTCATAGTCTTAATCACTTAATAATATAATTCTCTTTTAAAACAATTTGAGAAACATATGCCTTATGTGTGAGTAGGTTATTTTTGTTCATAACAATCTTATTAAAGCAGCCATGATCTAGGAAATGTAATATCATTTTGTCTCATCTTAGCTTCTGTGCAGATGGAGGTTTCTACTGGTTTTAATAATACTTAATTAGTCAATACATTTCCCTTTATTAGCTGCGATGGTTTGTTCGATACTTATTCTCATTTCGAATTCAATACAAGCGTTCATAATCAATTAAGTAAACTTCCTTTTATCTCTTAAGTCGTTATACCTAACGTCCCATAAAGCTAGTATAACTCTTAAGCTTTTAAAACCAAGTATTACTCTTCTTTCAAAACGATTCTTAATTCTTTTGAAATACTTCAAGATTTTTATTATTTAGACTCAAGTCAAAAGTCATCGAAGTAAAACCACGTTCAGTTGACACACGTACGTCTACCGTACTATATATATATTCCTTTAAAATATCATGCTCAAGAGGATAGGAAGAATCACATACCTCGCGACGACACGACAATTAGCAAAAGCGCTCCAAATCTTGTAATCCGCTAGCCTTTTCCATCCTTCGAGTAGAATACGCTACTCGCGATTTCAACCTATAACGGTTATATAAGTCTATCAATGTCTAGACTACTCAGTAGAATAAATCTAGATACAAGATTCTACGGAAAATTGGGCGACTTCCCTGCAGTCAAACTACACAAGTCTCATCAGTAAATACAATCCTATGTAAGTAGTTCAATTCCCTTCTTATATACCTCCTTGTATATAACTTATACTTAATTCTTATACTTCAACAAGATGCAAACTTCTAAATACAATAGGGGACAAGATATTTACCTCGATAAGCCCAAAATTATCCAAGATTTAATATCGATCCCGAGCAACGTTTAGCTCTACTCAGGCGCTCAACCCGCTCCAAACAACCCTTAGAAGTTCCCAAACAACTTCTACTTAGCACTTCAACCAACTATGAAGATTTTCCTTAGGGTTTCGTTTTGAGACTAAAAGGACATAAGGTAGTATTCCAGGCTCTACGTATAGATGTAACTTTGGAATACTACAAGGTATAAGGCTAAGGTATTTTGGAATTGTAACAATACTTGGAGAGTATTTTTCTACCAAAAGGGGGGGGGTGTTTCACGAGAACAACACTCAAGAGGGGTACTTTCTGCTAGCACCACTTAGGAAGGGGTTCGGCCAAGGCTTCTCAAAGGGGAGGGTGCTCTTGGGCGAGAGCAACAGAAAGAGGAGGAGGGATTTTTAAGACTTAGAAGTCATTTGAGGATGAAGAAATCCTTCAACTAAGGGGTATTTATAGGGCCTTGATGGCCAAGATCAAGACAAGTGGTGGGCAAGTGGAGGGTGAAGATTTGCACAAGTGCACCCTAGCCATCTACTCCACAAATCACTCCAAACATTGACCCAAGTTTTAGGCCACAAAACATGCCAAGAAACGTGCAACCAATCGGCCATATGACCGCCCACTTGAGGGTGACAAGTGTCGCCCTCTCGTTGGTCCAAAATATTTCATCTCTCGGAAAAATCCGCAAAAATTATTAATGTCGCAACCGTAATTTTCCCCTCGCAAAGTTTGGAAAACGTTTCGTCGGAAAACAGTTTTTTTCGGGGGTTGTGCACAATTTTCGACCCCTTGCCTATCTTAAGGCTTAAACTTTCGTACGTACGTCCTCACGTACATACTCTGGAAATACGGGGTATAACAATTGGGTCTTATGAAATGAGAGTCATGTATGTCCATATCGTATACCGTACCCGACCCATTATGAGACTCGGTGAATGAAGTCATATACATATACATACCGTACTCGGCCCCCTAAGTGAGGGTCTCGATGAAATTATATAATATGCACATACCGTACCCGGCCCATTCTGGGACTCGGTAAAATCATCATATATGTACATACCCGACCCGGGACTCGGTGATAATATAATCACATCAAGCACGAATATAATATCATGACTAACCTTATACAAATTTAAATCATCAATTGACTCTCAATGGAATAAATAGAATGAACTATCACTGAAAAATCAAGGCACTATCATATCATATATCACGAGGAATTAGGATTCATTGGAACTATGCACGTTCGCCGTACATTCATTTATGTAAATCATGCCAAAAGAAAGAAGGGATAGTTTCACATACCTCTTGTCGCCTATACCAACTCAATAATTAAAATACGCCTCGTCTAGCACTTCAACCTTTAATAATGGTAACATGTCCGTCAACTCTATGATTACTAGTGTAAGTTATATACCAAATGATGACTTTTTTTTCATATAAAAATTTGGACAACATTTCCCCTACTTATACATACATCCACACCTTACAAACAAGGCAAACAATACCAATAACAAGATACAACTCAAGGATATACCAAAACAGTCTCATATACTCCATATACGTCATCGTTATACATTTTTTCTCTTTACCTTTATGTAATATAACAACCACAACAACCAATGTGATTAATACACCTATTTTTTATGTTAGTCCAGCCCCTTAATCCATATTAAAACAGTCCATATAAATAGTCCATACTTTAATAACAACGAGAGTGAAATGTGAAACTTTTCTACACCTTTTTACATCTTTA
The DNA here is from genome assembly GCA_029844215.1 of Przewalskia tangutica. Lineage (NCBI taxonomy): Eukaryota > Viridiplantae > Streptophyta > Magnoliopsida > Solanales > Solanaceae > Przewalskia > Przewalskia tangutica. The sequence continues at coordinate 48,969,863 of CM056719.1, forward strand.
TTCCTTTAGGACATACGTTAGCAATTACCACAATGTACATGCATATTCATAACTAAATTTTCAGCATTCTAACTCAACAAAACAACCCCTAAATTCGACACAACAATGTCCAACAATTTCATGAAGGTCTCGGCCAACAACCATAATACCATAACTCTTTTCATAATTCCTTAAAATCCAATTCACCTTTCAATACTTTAATATAAACCATTTAAACTTTAAATATCAAGATTTCCTTCAATCTTTAACATGCAATTAGTGACGATAATAAAAACAACAACAATTGAATCCAATGTAATAAAAATAGTCCCAAAATCGGTAACAACAACATCAACAACAACCACATGTATTTTCTTACTTCCAATTTCTCTTAACATAACTTCATCTCTTAACTACAACATCATTTAACTTCCAATTACTCTATGAGAAGAAAAATTCTTACCTTAACTTAGCCAAAACAATCCCTAGTAGTCTCGGCATTCACGACTCCCATTACACCAATTTGCGCCATTGTCGCTACTTCTTCCAATTACAATGACATGCATGCATTACTTATGAGTTTAAATCCATCTTACTTGAATGTTTTTCTTCCAACATTGTTCATCTCCAAAGATAAAGTTGTTGGTTAATTTCTGGGGTAGTTCTCGGCCAGAATGTCGTGACCCACTGTTTGGGGAAGTTTACCTTGGCTTGAAACTTTGTAGAGGACTTAATCTTGGAAGGGGGTTAATTAAAGCTTCAACTTAGCTATGGAGGAAGATAAAAATCTGTTTGGATGAGGGGAGAGAGGGAGTGTGTGGAAGGGGAGTGGTTTTCGAATAGGGGTAGGGGAGTGGGAGGAGTATAGGTTTAAGTGAGCATGTGGGCTGAATTCTTTAATCGTGTGTGCATGATGCCCATGGTTTTTGAGACACAAGTTTCCATAATTTTTCCACTTATTATTATTCCCTCTACTAAAATTAATCCCTCAATTAATTAATATCCCACATAATCAATCTTATTTATAAAATCTGAAAATTCCATGTCCTAATCTCATAATACACGAAACTTAGTCCAACCTTATTACGAATATACAACTATTAGTATTAATTCTCATCGTCACACTTGTAGTATTCAAAAATTAGTCCGGGATCACATCCTTTATATACTAATTTCCGTATTAGCATATGTAAATATATTTTATATCCAATATTTGAATCTTACTTCTTTAATTACGTTCACAAATTATCGCCCTAGAACTACGAAGTGTAACACTTGAGTTGGTACATAATGACGTATGTGGACCATTTTTTACTCAAGATAGAGGAGGTTTCCCTTACTTCATCACTTTTACTGACGACTTGACAATGTATGTATATGTGTATCTTATGAAACATAGATGATTCCTTCAAAAAGTTTGAGGAGTACAAGTATGAAGTTGAGAAACATTTCGCATAAAGTATCAAGACCCTTCGATCTGATCGAGGAGGTGAATACTTAAACAAAGAGTTTCTATATTACTTAAAGCTACATGGAGTTCATTCAGAATGGACACCTCCTAGAACACCACAGACGAATGGTGTTGTCGAAAGAAGAAACTGAACCCTATTGGATATGGTTCGATCTATGATGAGCTTCTCAGCTCTACCAACATACCTTTGGGGACATGCTATACAAACCTCAATATATGTTCTGAACAGGGTTTCTTCCAAATCAATAAAAAAGACACCATATGTGATATGGTATGGCAAGAAGCCAACTCTTAAACATATGAGACCTTGGGGGTGCCCTACATATGTTAAGAAAATGCTCACTGATAAGTTGGAATCCAAAAGTGAGAAATGTTACTTCGTGGGATATCCAAAGGAAACTAAGGGATACTACTTCTATCTTCCTGGCAAACATAAGGTCATTGTTTCCAGGAACACAACTTCCCTTGAAGAAGAATATGTCTACAAGGAACAGAGTTGCACATAGATAGAACTTGAAGAAATTCAAGAACAACGAGATAACATATAGGTTGAATCTGTTACACCCCGTAAAATCAGGGCTACTAATTGAGAACGTGATTAAGGAATCAAGATTTAAAGGTTGAAAGGAAAGAATATTTACATTTTCCTCCGGAAAAGTTTTGGAAAAATGTGACGACGGAAAAATTATTAACTTGGAGTTTAATACTTCTAATTGGATTTAAGGGATTAGTATTGGATTACGAAGAATTGGAATTGATAATATGGGGTCCGCCGAGAATTTCACAATTTCGCGGGGCCCTTCGATTTTAAGACATTTTGGGCTACATATCTTGATATTTTGAAGAGGAAATTATTGACCAATGAGAGGGCGACATATGTCCCTCTCCACTTGTCTTGCTAAGGGAAATATCTATATAGAAGATAAGCTTGCAAGACTTAGAGACATTTTCATAATATTCTATCTTCCTAAACATTATCTTCTCTCTTCTCTTACCCTAAATCTCGACCAAGACAATATTTTCCAAGAACAAGAGTGATTATTATCCTAGATTAAGAACACTAATCAAGTCTTAGGCCAAGATTAACACTCCAAGGTCTTCAAAGTTCATTAGAGTAGGGGGGTCTTGAAAACCCTAGGCTTGTTCTTCGACTTTTGGTGATAAAACGTGAAGGGAAGTTGGTTATAAGTTTGTAGTGGACGCTTATGTGTGATTGAAACTTGAAGAAGTGAAACAAAACGAAAATTGTGAGCCGAATCTCTAGGGACTTTTGGACATTTTTTTGGCTTGAAAAAGGTAAACATTTTTCCTTCTCTTGAAGTAATTGGATATTACATATTGTTCTAATATATAGATGAGTTTGTGCTAAAAATAATGAAGGGTAAAAAGTGTTTGGACAACTTTAGGGAGGAGGGCCGAGACTAGGCAAGTTTCGGGTCCCCTTGGATTTAGTTGGTTGTGTTGTTGTAATATTCACCTATTGCATGTTATAATGGAGTAATGTTGTTGTTAATAAGTTGATATAACTTATATAGAAGTTTTGAAACTTGAATTGGAATAAAAAGGATTAAGGAAAGAGTTATCAGATTGTAGTTGTTGGACTGTTTTGTGGTGTGTACATGCTGGAAATTCAGTTGTCAACATGCATGATTAATGTGGTAAAATTGCTAATGAAATTCCTAAGGAATAAGGGTGTAAAAGGGTGTTAAAAGGCTTCACATTTTACCCTTATTGTTGATGGAATTGTGGACTGTTTTTATGGATTGTTTTGTATAGATTAAGGGGCCGAATTTTACACGTCAAGTAGGCGTGTAATCCCCTTTGGTTGCTGTTTTTATTGTGCCTTAAATGAGGCTTGATTGTTGTTGAATTTGGGCCTTGTAAAAGGTGGAAAATTGCGTATTTATAGGGGAAGTGCTGCCCAAATTTCCATAGAAAAAAGAGAACCTTTACTTGGGGCTAACCTACTTTAGTAAGCACGTGTTGATATACGTGTTATTGTTGTTATAGGTTGAAGTACATTGAGACGTATCCTAGATTGTAGAGTTGGTTAGTCGCCAATAAGGTATGTGAACTATTCTTTCTTCTTCTAGCACGATTCCTTGTTATAAAGGGAGTGAATCCTACTCATTAATGATGTACTTCATTAATAGTACTTTGAGTTTCCAAAATAGAAGTGTTCTATCTATTTTACTAATAGTACTTTGAGTTCCAAAAAGGAAGTTGTTATATCCATTCTCTTGATAATATTTTGGGTTTTACAAAACGGAAGTTGTTATATTCATTCTCTTGATAATACTTTGGGTTTTATAAAAAGGAAGTTGTTTATCTATTCTCTGGATAGTACTTGGGGTTTCAAAAATGAAAGATTGTTATATCTATTCTCTTGATAGTACTTTGGGTTGTCTAAATGAAAGTTATTTTATTTTGGTTCATTGAGAGTCAAAGGATTTATTATAAAGGAAAGGAATGTACGGTGAATGTACATAGTACTTTGGGTTCAATTCCCTAATATTACAAGATGTGATAATGCCTTGAGTTCTTCTAAAATGATAGTTCATTCTATTTGTGCTAATGAGAGTCGGAGATGATTTAAATTGTACATAGTTACTTGTGATAGCTATATGTGTACAGTCCTTTATATGTGGACCGTGTCCCAGAATGGGCCGGGCAGTATACCTTAATGGGCAGGGAAGTATATATTACATGACTTTACCGTGTCCCAGAATGGTCCGAGCAGTATACCTTAATGGGCAGGACAATATATATTACATGACTTTACCGTGTCCCAGAATGGGCCGGGCAGTATACCTTAATGGGCAGGGCAGTATATATTACATGAGTTTACCGTTTCCCAGAATGTGCCGGGCAATATACCTTAATGGGCAGAGCAATATATATTACATGACTTTACCGCATCCTAGAAAGGGCCGGACAGAATACCTTATTGACTTTACCGCGTCCCAGAAGTGGCCGGGCAGAATACCTTATTGACTTTTTCGAATCCCAGATAGGGCCGGGAAGGATACCTTACAGGGCAGTATTTGTGTATAACGTTCGAGTTCAACTCCCATGACAATATTTGTTTATTTGGACAGACTTTCTTAATTTGAAAAAGTATAGTTCATTTTCATTACTCTCAGTTTAAAAAGGATACATTTGACTCTTACTTTGAAAAGGCAATGTACTGATATTTGATTATTATACTTGTCTATTTTTATCTTTTTGGCCTGTTATAATCTCATTTACAGTATTTATTGTTTCACATACTTGGTACATTTTCCGTACTGACTCCCTTTCTTCGGGGGGCTGCGTTCATGCCGCAGGTTTTGGTACGCAGTTTGGTGATCTGCATGTGTAGGATATTTGCTCGGAGTTTTGGGATAGCTCAATTGTTCTGGAGTTTATCATTTTGGTAATGATCTTTCATTACAGGTTTTTGTACATTATGGGTACGGCGGGGCCTTGTCCCGTCATAGTATATTGTCCAAACTCTTAGAGGTTTGTATTCATATGTGGGATTGGACTCGTGTACAATGTAGTTTCATTTTGGCTAATATATATATAGCGGCGGCCTTGCCGGCTTTGCCTTTGCTTGAAAAAAAATGAAAATGATGATGAGTATCTTTATCTTCCGCGGGTTACTTGGGATGAATGGGTAGAAGGGTGCCCAGGTAGGGCACCAGTCGCGGGCCCGGGGTTCGGGTTGTGACAAGAGTGGTATCATAGCAGTCAATCCTCGGAATGTCTACAGACCGTGTCTAGTAGAGTCTTGATTATTGGTGTGTTGCGCGCCACACCCATAAACAGGAGGCTACAGGACATTTAGGATTTGGTTTCTATTCTTCTCACTCTGTGATCGCGAAATAGAGCTTTGTTATTAGGATAATCCCTCTCTGATGTATTATTGTGTTACAACTATGCCTCCGAGGAAAGCAACAGTTTCCCAGAAGGGCAAATCAGTAGCAGGAGATACTAGTCAGACTCATAGAGTTACTAGGGCTCATGCCCAGTCTATACCGGATATTGTACCGCAGTCGGCGAGTTCTTCTGCACCGGTTTTTGAGGCCCCAGCACCTGAGCCTCCAGCTCCTCAGTCAGGGGAAGATTATAGGACCATTAGAGGTAGAAATATTTCTCTTTAGTAATGAGTAGAATAAAGGATGTGGACAAGAATGATAAAGTGAATGAAACTATAGATGTGTAGGGTTCACAAGGTGTAATTACCCCATAACAGTGTAAAGACCGATAGTAGGGGATGTACAGTAGGAATACTTCGTCCAAAGGTGACGAACCTCTAATGAGAGAAAATGATAGTGTGAGAAACACTTTGAGATAGGAGAGAGATTCATTTTAGACCATGACCGAGAGTAAATTGTGATGATACACACACCTTAGATTCAGTAACATTGTCCATAGGTGTTAGTGATTGAGATACTACTAGTTTTAGAGTTTACATCAGTTAGTAAACAAAGCTAGGTAGACAATAGGATCATTCACCAACCAGTAGTTTGATTAATGTGAGGACGAATAAGAGAAGTTGACACGAGGGAACACATCGGTTAGTTGAGTGGGAGTCCGACTGAAGGATTCAGGTAGTGATAGCCCTATGACTTAGAATACGGCAGGGTCATCCCTAGTACGGGAAGAGAAAAGGAACGTATGAAGATCCCATTTTGGAAAGGACTGCAACCTTCGAGTATTGTGAGAAGAGACCTCAGATGGAAGGTCCATTGGTGTATATAAATGTGATATATTGTGGCCGTGTGTGACATCGTTGGTTTTGTGGAGTATTGGTTGATAGGTATAATAAGGAGACGACGCCGGAATTTTTATAGTTTGAGACCCACTATGAACATTCGGGACGAATGTTTCTAAGGGGGGGAAGGATGTTACACCCCATAATATCAGGGCTACTAATTGAGAACGTGATTAAGGAATCAAGATTTGAAGGTTGAAAGGAAAGAATATTTACATTTTCCTCCGAAATTTTTTTGGAAAAATGTGACGACGGAAAAATTATTAACTTGGAGTTTAATACTTCTAATTGGATTATGGGATTAGTATTGGATTACGAAGAATTGGAATTGATAATATTGGGTCCGCCGAGAATTTCATAATTTCGCGGGGCCCTTCGATTTTAAGACATTTTGGGCTACATATCTTGATATTTTGAAGAGGAAATTATTGACCAATGAGAGGGCGACATATGTCCCTCTCCACTTGTCTTGCTAAGGGAAATATCTATATAGAAGATAAGCTTGCAAGACTTAGAGACATTTTCATAATATTCTATCTTCCTAAACATTATCTTCTCTCTTCTCTTACTCTAAATCTCGACCAAGATAATATTTTCCAAGAACAAGAGTGATTATTATCCTAGATTAAGAACACTAATCAAGTCTTAGGCCAAGATTAACACTCCAAGGTCTTCAAAGTTCATTAGGGCCGAGAGGGGGGTCTTGAAAACCCTAGGCTTGTTCTTCAACTTTGGGTGATAAAACGTGAAGGGAAGTTGGTTATAAGCTTGTAGTGGATGCTTATGTGTGATTGGAACTTGAAGAAGTGGAGCAAAACGAAAACTGTGGGCCGAATCTCTAGGGACTGTTTGGATGTTTTTTGGCTTGAAAAAGGTAAAAATTCTTCCTTCTCTTGAAGTAATTGGATATTACATATTGTTATAATGTATAGATGATCTTGTTATAAAAAGAATGAAGGATAAAAAGTGTTTGGACAACTTTAGGGAGGAGGGCCGAGACTAGGCAAGTTTCGGGTCCCCTTGGATATAGTTGGTTGTGTTGTTGTAATATTCACCTATTGCATGTTATAATGGAGTAATATTGTTGTTAATAAGTTGATATAACTTATATAGAAGTTTTGAAACTTGAATTGGAATAAAAAGGATTAAGGAAAGAGTTATCAGATTGTAGTTGTTGGACTGTTTTGTGGTGTGTATATGCTGGAAATTCAGTTATCAACATGCATGATTAATGTGGTAAAATTGCTAATGAAATTCCTAAGGAATAAGGGTGTAAAAGGGTGTTAAAAGGCTTCACATTTTACCCTTATTGTTGATGGAATTGTGGACTGTTTTTATGGACTGTTTTGTATAGATTAAGGGGCCGAATTTTACACGTCAAGTAGGCGTGTAATCCCCTTTGGTTGCTGTTTTGATTGTGCCTTAAATGAGGCTTGATTGTTGTTGAATTTGGGCCTTGTAAAAGGTGGAAAAGTGCGTATTTATAGGGGAAGTGCTGCCCAAATTTCCATAGAAAAAAGAGAACCTTTACTTGGTGTTAACCAACTTTAGTAAGCACGTGTTGATATACGTGTTATTGTTGTTATAGGTTGAAGTACATTGAGACGTATCCTAGATTGTAGAGTTGGTTAGTCGCCAATAAGGTATGTGAACTATCCTTTCTTCTTCTAGCACGATTCCTTATTATAAAGGGAGTGAATCCTACTCCTTAATGATGTACTTCATTAATAGTACTTTGAGTTTCCAAAATAGAAGTGTTCTATCTATTTTACTAATAGTACTTTGATTTCCAAAAAGGAAGTTGTTATATCCATTCTCTTGATAATACTTTGGGTTTTACAAAAAGGAAGTTGTTATATCCATTCTCTTGATAATACTTTGGGTTTTATAAAAAGAAAATTGTTTATCTATTCTCTGGATAGTACTTGGGGTTTCAAAAATGAATGATTGTTATATCTATTCTCTTGATAGTACTTTGGGTTGTCTAAATGAAAGTTATTTTATTTTGGTTCATTGAGAGTCAAAGGATTTATTATAAAGGAAAGGAATGTACGGTGGATGTACATAGTACTTTGGGTTCAATTCCCTAATATTACAACATGTGATAATGCCTTGAGTTCTTCTAAAATGATAGTTCATTCTATTTGTGCTAATGAGAGTCGGAGATGATTTAAATTGTACATAGTTGCTCGTGATAGCTATATGTGTACATTCCTTTATATTTGGACCATTTTCCAAAATGGGTCGGGCATTATACCTTAATAGGTAGGGCAATATATATTACATGACTTTACCGTGTCCCAGAATAGGCCGAGCAGTATACCTTAATGGGCAGGGCAATATATATTACATGACTTTACCGTGTCCTAGAATAGGTCGGGCAGTATACCTTAATGGATAGGGCAGTATGTATTCCATGACTTTACCGTCTCCCAGAATGGGTCGGGCAGTATACCTTAATGGGCAGAGCAATATATATTACATGACTTTACCGTGTCCTAGAAAGGGCCGGGCAGAATACCTTATTGACTTTACCGCATCCCAGAAGGGGCCGGGCAGAATATCTTATTGACTTTATCGCGTCCCAGATAGGGCCGGGAAGGATACCTTACATGGCAGTATTTGTGTATAACGTTCGGGTTCAACTCCCATGACAGTATTTGTTTATTTGGACAGACTTTCATAATTTGAAAAAGTATAGTTCATTTTCATTACTCTCAGTTTAAAAGGATACATTTGACTCTTACTTTGAAAAGGCAGTGTACTGGTATTTGATTATTATACTTGTCTCTTGTTATCTTTTTGGCCTGTTATAATCTCATTTACAGTACTTATTGTTTCACATACTTGGTACATTTTCCGTACTGACCCCCTTTCTCCGGGGGGCTGCGTTCATGCCGCAGGTTTAGGTACGCAGTTTGGTGATCTGCAAGTGTAGGATCCTTGCTCAGAGTTTTGGGATAGCTCCATTGTTCTGGAGTTTATCATTTTGGTAATGATATTTCATTACAGGTTTTTATACATTATGGGTACGGCGGGGCCTTGTCCCGTCATAGTATATTGTCCAAACTCTTAGAGGTCTGTATTCATATGTGGGATTGGACTCGTGTACAATGTAGTTTCATTTTGGATTATATATATATATATAGCAGCGTCCTTGCCGGCTTTGCCTTTTCTTGAAAAAAAATGAAAATGATGATGAGTATCTTTATCTTCCGCGGGTTACTTGGGATGAATGGGTAGAAGTGTTCCCAGGTAGGGCACCAGTCGCGGGCCCGGGGTTCGGATCGTGACAAAATCCTTTCCGAATGACCAAGGCAAGAATTCAGTAGGAGAATTTAGAAAAGATTAGGTACTACGAGTACGCCCTTCAGCCAGTGGGAGTGTTGAGAGAAACAATGCAGAAATGCAAGATCCTCATACACAACCTTTGGGAGCGAATGCAATGGTTGCACATCCTCCCATTAAGGAAAAATATGAAAATAATATTCCTGAAAGCTCTCGAGTTGGTGAATTAACCAACACACAAGAACCCTCTCACAGTCAGAACATACCTAGTACTGAACTAAAAAACAATGAACTCCGTAGGTCTACTATATTACGACCCGAACCCCAGGCCCGCGACTGGTGCCCTACCTGGGCACCCTTCTACCCATTCATCCAAAGCTACCCGCAGAAGATAAAGATACTCATCATTTTTTTTAAACAAGCAAAGGCAAAGCCGGCAAGGCCTCCGCTATATATATATATATATATATAAGCCAAAACGAAACTGCACTGTACACGAGTCCAATCCCACATATGAATACAGACCTCTAAGAATTTGAACAATATACTATGACGGGACAAGGCCCCGCCGTACCCATAAATGTACAAAAACCTGTACTGAAAGATCATTACCAAAATGATAAACTCCAGAACAATGGAGCTATCCCAAAACTCTGAGCAAGGATCCTACACTTGCAGATCACCAAACTGCGTACCTAAACCTGCGGCATGAACGCAGCCCCCCGGAAAAAGGGGATCAGTACGGAAAATGTACCAAGTATGTGAAACAATAAGTACTGTAAATGAGATTATAACAGGCCAAACAGATAACAAGAGACAAGTATAATAATCAAATACCAGTACACTGTGCCTTTTCAAGATATGAAATCCATGTCAAAATTATGGACGTCTGTCCATATAAACAAATACTGTCATGGGAGTTGAACCCGAACAATAAACACAAATACTGCCCTGTAAGGTATTCTGCCCGGCCCTATTGTTACACCCCGTAATTCCAGGACATGTATAAGAAAATAGGCGGGAGAACACAAGACTTAAAATTTTGAACGAAAGAAAGAATTATTTTCCAATGGAAATATCTTCCGAACCTCGGGAAAGAGAAATGGTTGTTAATGAGGATTGGGTCTCGAAATTTTTATTAAGACTTTTAAGAGTTTATCGGAATTTTATTTTCAGAGTTGGATACGTGGGGCCACCCGAGATATTTTACGTTTTTGTGGGGCCCGCGAGGTTTCTGATATTTTGACCAATTATGGAAATTTCGGGAAACGAAAGATTATGGACCAATGGAAGGGTGACACGTGTCACCCTCCACATGGTCATCTTGGTCGAAAAAGAGATGTATAAAATAGCCAAATTGGCTTGATAATATTGACTAAGTCAAGAAGTCAAGATAGCTTGAGAATATTGACCACATCCTAGCCTTCCATTTGGATGAATCCTAGCCCTTGATTTATTTATATATACTACTACTAGTGCAAGACTAGTCTCCATACTTAGAATTTTTTTTAAGAAATTTAAAGAACAAGAGAGAGAGCTCTCGGCTTTAGCAAGAAAGGAAGGGGAATTTTTTGCAATCTTGCTTCAATAATCCCAATACTTTAAACCAAGGTTCCTAGGGGTATTGTAAGGATATCTCAATAGAAATATTCCGGAAAAACTACGTTTTCACGTTAGTCGCAAGGCGAAAACCTAAGGAGTTCTTCAACTTTGAAGTTGGAACTTGAAGAGGAGTTCTTCATAAGCTTCTAAGGGTTGCATGGAGTGGATTGGAACGTCGAAAATAGGAGCTAAAGTTGCTAAGGATCGACTTGTAATCTTGGATTATATTTGGGCTAAATGAGGTAATAATCTTCGTCTTACTATTGTAATTGAAGATTCCATGTTATGATAAGTTAGAAATGAGAATGTGATATATGTTATGAAGATTGATAAGTGTTATGGAATTTTAGAAGCCTAAAGTCCGAAAAAGTTCATGTTAGCTATTAAATTTGTAATTCAATTTAATTGTCGATACAATCGTCGCATACTATTGAAAGAAGGGATTATAGTTGTTATAATCATTTGCGGCTATATAACATTTTAGACTAAACAACTTGGATTGAAGAAGAATTGGAAAAGACTTTGTGTTGTTGTACATTGTTAGCCGAGAATAACATTGAAATGTTAGACTATTTGGATATCGATTGTGGGGCAGAATTTTACATGTCCTGTGCGGCGTGTAATCCCCTTTGTTTAACTGATTGTTGAGCCTTAACTGTGGCATTTGGTTATTACGTAGAAACAAAGGAAGTGCTTCCCGATTTTCCGTAGAATAAAAGTCCTTATACTTAGAAATATTCTACGTTGAAAGCTAGAAGTTGATAGGTGTATTGTGGTCATTATAGGTTGACATTATACGCGCGGCGTATTCCACTTGGCAAGTGGATTAAGCCGAAGAGGTATGTGGAAACCTTTCTTATCTCTTGAGCATGAATCTTGTAAAAATGTATAGTACGATAGACGTACGTAAATTAAGGGAACTCGGTTCCACTTTAGTATCCTTGCCTTGATTCTTGAAAGTGTAGTAACTTGACTTTTGAAAAGTATAGGTTACTTGATCTTATGTATAAAGACATCTTGACGTGTAAAGTATTGATTACTTGAACTATGTTAAGTTAAGAAACTTGATTTCTAAAGTTAAGAGACATGAAGTATTTTGAAAGTTATGTAACTTGATTTGAAAGTATAAGTCTCTTGGTTATAAAAAGAATGAAAGTGTCTAAAGCATAAAGTTAGTATAACGGCTTTATGGGAAGTTGGTTATAATAACTTTATGGAAAGTTAAAAGAATAGTTTACTCTAGTGAAGTAAATAAAGATAAATGACTTGAAATGAAGAAAGGGAATTTGATTTAAAGGCATCAATTGCTTAAAGTTTTAAAGTAAAAAGTCACTTGGTTTAGCCTATAAATGTATTTCTAAAAGGTATTGTGACTTGTCTTGAAAGGTAGATATGACTTGATACTACGGTTATTAGTATCTTGGAGTTTTATATGAAAAAGAGTCATTTTAAAAGAATAGAAGTACATAGTACTTTGGGTTAAATTCCCGGGTTTTATAATGACATGTTAGTGCCTTAAGTAAACTAAAATGAGAGTGTATATGAATAAGGCTAATAAGAAGTTAGGGGGATTTCTTAACTTGATTATATTATGTATGATAAGTCGGTGGTGCTTATATTATGTATGATAAGCCGGTAGTGCTTATGTTAAGTATGATAGCCGGTTGTGCTAGTGATATATTATTCATTACGGGGTCATTCCCCGGGTTTGTGGCATTTGCATATTCCGTGGATTTGCTACCCATGATGCGAGGAATACCTCATGCGAGTCCATAGGGCTTATGCGGGTGAAATAGTCCTATGCGGGCGATCCCTATGCGAGGAGATTACCTCATGCGGGTCCATACGACCTATGCGGGCGGATACAGTCTATGCGAGGAAATTACCTCATGCGGGTCCATACGGCCTATGCGGGTGAAATAGTCTCAGGAGTAGGATTGCAGAATGATACTATGGGCGGATGTCCCTAGGTTAATCATGAGCTTCATGTTTTAAAACCGGCAAAAGTTATTCTTGTCTACTCTCATTATTAGTAAGGCATAGTGTACTGTTAATGTGGTTATCATACATGTCCCCAGCTTTATTTTAGACTATTATGATTTCATTACAGTACTTTCATTTTCACATACTTGGTACCTGTTGTACTGACCTCCTTCGGGGGGCTGCGTTCATGTCGCATGTCGAGTTATACAGGTTGCTGATCCTCACTCTTAGGATCACTGTTCAGCTGTTGAGAAGCTCCATTACTCCGGAGGCTTATCTTTTGTTCAGATCCCTGGTATTGTCGGTTGTTGTACATTCAGGGGTATGACGGGGCCCTGTCACGTCAAAGTTGTTATTCTTAGAGGTCTGTAGTCATATCTTGTGGATTGGGTTGTAAGAACAAAGATGTATATTTTTCAGAAAGTGGCCTTATCGGCTAGCCTGTTGATATTTACTGTCTAGTATTTTTTTATGAGTTTATGTATGTTCCGCTGCTATTCTCTGATGTATACCTGTAAGGGGTTCCCAGGTAGGGCACCGATCGCGGGCCCGAGGTCGGGTCGTGACAAGTGGTATCAGAGCAGTTAGTCCTCGAAAAGTGTCTACAGCCGTGTCTAGTAGAGTCTTGATTATCGGTGTGTTGTGCACCACATCTATAATCAGGAGGCTGAAGAACATTTAAGATTGGTTTCCATTCTTCTCACTCTGAGATCGTGCGATAGAGCTGTGTTGTTAGGGTCGTCTCTCCCTAACGAGTTATGTTGATTGCAGCTACGAGAAAGGCAGCAGTGACCCAGGAAGGATTATGGGGATTGCGTATCCAGGTTGGTAATAATTGTTGTGTAGTAGGTATAATGATGTAAAACTACACGGATTTATGTATGAGGGTCACATATGGGTTGCCTAGAATGCTTAAAGATTACCAGGAATTGGTAAGGACTAAATAGATATCGGGAAGGTATGAAGCGGTTAATGAATTCTCATCAAGGTTTATGTGCTAATTTGATATAATTAGGAAATGATGAGCTGTCTGATAGGGTAATGAACCCCTAAGAAGTCCCGTTAAGGTACTTAATGGAAGAATATGTTAATAGATTGAGCTACGTGGTATGCTTAAGAGAATTGTACGGATGAGATCCGTATGGAGTAATTATGGTTGTTATGATTAAGGCAACACAATTGAGAGTTTATGAGAAACCATTTTACCCGTTTACGGGGGGACTAATAAGATAGGCTTGGAGCATGGAAATTGCGAGCCTAAGAATTGTTATACCCCGTATTTCCAGAGTATGTACGTAAGGATGTACGTAGAAAAGTTTGGGCTTTAAAGTTAGGCATAGGTTCGATTTTTGTGCACAACACCCGGTTAGAGTCGTTTTTCGACGAAACGTTTTACAAACTTTGCGAAGGGAAAATTACGGCTATATCATTTAGTATTCTTGCGGATTTTTCCGAGAGACAAAATGTTTTGGACCAACGAGAGGGCAACACTTGGCACCCTCTCATTGGTGGACTTAAGGGGCGGCTTTAGGGCCGATTGGATGGGCAAGTTGTTGGTAGATATTTGTGAGGGTTTTAAGGAGTAGGGACTAGGGGGAACTTGGGCACATCTTGGCCCTCCACTTGCCCCCCCACTTGGCTAGATCATGGCCCTTGATTTCCCTATAAATACCCCTCCCCCTTTGAAGACTTCTTCATCCATTCCATAATTTCCAAGTCTTGAAAACCTCCCTCCCTCCTTGTTGGTTTCGTCCCCTCCCTTTGAGAAGGCCTTTGGCCGAGAGCCCCTCCCCCCTTGGCCGAGAGTACCTCCTAGTGGGGTTGGCCGAGGGGTACACACCCCCCCTTTGTGGTGTTGTCTCGTATAAATACACCCCCCCTCTTGGTAGAAATACTCTCCAAAGTATTGTTACTATACCCAAATTACCTTAGTATACCTTGTAGTATTCCAAAGATACCTCTATCGTAGAGCAGGAAATACTACCTTATGTCCTTTTTGTCTCAAATGAAACCCTAAGGAAAATCTCCATAGTTGGTTGGAGTATTAAGAAGAAGTTGTAGAACTTCTGTGGTTGTTTGGAGCGGGTGGAGCACCCGGAGTAGGAGCTAAACGTTGCTCAGGATCGACTTTATACTTGGATAATTTTGGGCTTATCGAGGTAAATATTCTTGTCCCCTGTTGTAAATGGGAATTTACATGTTGTATGATATATAGTTTGAAGTATACTATATATAGATCTGAACATAGCGTTGCGGCAATGTCTGTTGACTTAAGCCGGAATAAAGAAGAGAATCAATCGTAATTACATAGGGTATCAGACATGAGACTTGTGTGGTATTATCACTGCGTAGAATTGTATCGTCCGGTTAGGCGTATAAACCCCGGTTGGCTTGGTAGCCTACTCGTTTGAGAGGAGATTTACGCTGCCATGTGGGGAGGTCTTGCGAATTTTCTCTAGAATATGGAACCGAGTGTTTAGAAGTTAATAGACGGCTGTTGCCTATATAGGTGGAAGTACTACGAGTAGCGTATTCTACTTAATGAGTGGAAAAGGCTAGCAGTGCGATCTTTGTGAGCGTATTGCTTATTGTCGATAATCGTCGCGAGGTATGTGAACCTCTTCCTATCCTTTCTAGCATGATGTTTTGTAAACTATGTAGTGCAGACGCATACGTGCTAAATAAGTTTGGTTGGTTCAAAACATAGGGTGTTATAATAGCTTTATGGGAAGTTAGTTATAACGACTCTATGTAGGTAACATAATGGTTTATTTATTGTAGAAGTTAAGAGACTTGATCTTGAAAGATAAGAGACTTAACCTAATTGACTTGATATGTAACATTTTGCTAAAAATGTTGTAAAACCTCATTCGCGAGTAATGAGTACTTGATTTTAAAAGAATAATGTTTTACTGATTTCGGAAATGGGAATAAGTATCGAACAAACCACAGCAGCGCTAATAAAGGGAAATGTATGGACTAATCCAGTATTATTAAAACCAGTAGAAACCTCCATCTGCATAGAAGCTAAGATGAGACAAAATGATATTACATTTCTTAGATCATGGCTGCTGTTATAAGATTGTTATAAACAAGAATAACCTACTCACATATAAGGTATATGTTTCTCAAATTGTTTTAAAGGAGATTTATATTATTAAGTGATTAATACTATGAACTACAAAACCTTTCGAAAATGAGAAACTTGAGTAATTGAAATTAGGAAAACTTGAACGTTTGGAAAAGAATGTTGTTACTTGATTTTACAAAGAGTAGTGTTTTGAATTACTAAAAAAGATAGTCACTCTATTTTTATACTACGTATTGTGTGACTTTTGTGAAAGGGACGGATCTTTAAAGATTTAATGTATGAAGTACTTTGGGGATAAAACCCGAACTTGTTAACATAAAGAAGAAAGTACCTTGTGTGAATAACTTGATTGTATTGGTTTGTGATAGCCTTGTAATACCTTCTTGTTGATTTGATAAGTCAACATATTAGGATGCTACGTGTGTTAGTATTTTGTTATGTTTGTGTAAAGGGGTTTCCCTTGTGCTTATGTTGTTTAACAGTGGCCGTTATGCTAGTATTACATCACTCACCTCTTGACATGTTTCCGGGTTAAGGCGCCTCCGACGCGGTAGACTCAGTAGTCTGCAGGTGACCTATGATTCGAGAATACCTTATGCGGTCCATGTGGCCTGCGCGAGCTACGAGTTCCAGGTTAGTGTGCAGCCTTTATGGTCATGCGGTCTATGTGGCCATACGGACTGCGAGTCCAGGACGCTGCCGGGGAGTAGCTACCCTCGATGCGGGGAATACCTCATGCGGGCCATTGGAGTGGCCTATGCGAGTCAGGAAGTTCGGGGCTAGACGCGCACATTTGATATCGCGGCGAGTGACCGGCTTTGATCATGTGACGGCAGACAGATATCATGATACGATTTATGACCTTGTTAGTATCTTTGGGTGTTAGTAGTCGGCTATGCCTTCGCATTACCTGCATCGTTTTATTTGGACACGTGGGACACGGTGTTCATGTGTATTCCTTGGTGCCTTTATATCATAGATCGCCGGTGAGGAAGGTATTCCACGGGCATGATTGATGTTGTGGGCGTGAGACCCATAGTTATATTTGAGTGATGACTTTGAGGGCGTGAGTCCCTGACTTGACATGACTGCCTATTTATTGTGAACTGTAGTTTGGTTATCATACATGTCTCCTGTTTTATATAGACTGCTATGATTTCATTTACAGTATTTTCAGTTTCACATACTTGGTACCTGTTGTACTGACCTCCTTCGGGGGGCTGCGTTCATGCCGCAGGTTGAGGTACACCAGTCGTTGATCCTAGCTCTCAGGGTCACAGTTCAGCGTTTGTGAAGCTCCGTTTCTCCGGAGGCTTATCAGTGGTATAGTCCCCTGTCGTAGTAGGTGCTTACATTCGTGGTATGGCGGGCCCCGTCTCGCCATTGTTGTCATGTCACTCTTAGGTGCATAGTAATCTTTGTGGCGAGTTGTAATGGGATGTAACTGTTCGGTTTTAAGTTGATTTATATATATGCCGGAGGGCAAGTTTTCTCAGATTACTGTTTTACACTTGTTGTTATTCATGTCTTGTTGTATGTTCCGCTGATTACTCTGATGTATGTCTACTTGGGTGCCCGGGGTAAGGCACCAGTCACGGGCCCGGGTTCGGGTCGTGACAAGAATAGTGATAATGTCACGACCCAACCTCAGGCCCGCGACTGGTGCCCTACCTGGGCACCCCTTTCAGGTATACATCAGAGAATAGCAGCGGAACATACATAACCCATAAAATACTTAGACATTAAACAACAACAGGCTAGCCGATGAGGTCACCTTTCGCACAATTTACAATATCCAAAAACAGAACAGTACATATTATTTTTTACAACCCAATACACAATAGAACTGGAGACAAGTATGATAACTCAAATAACAGTACACTGTGCCTTACTAACAATGAGAGTAAACAAGTGTATACTTTACTGCATAAAAATAGGAGGCTCATGATAAAAGTAGGGCCACCCGCCTGTAGTATCATTAAGCAATCCTACTCCTGAGACTATTTCACCCGCATAGGCCGTATGGACCCGCATGAGGTAACTTCCTCGCATAGACTGTATCCGCCCGCATAGGTCGTATAGACCCGCATGAGGTATTTGTTATACCCCGTATTTCCAGAGTATGTACGTGAGGGCGTACGTATGCAATTTGAGCCTTAAAGTTGGCTAGTTTCGAAATTTGTACACAACACCCGATTAGAGTCGTTTTTCGACGAAACGTTTCCACAGCTTTCGTAGGGAAAATTCCGGCTATGGCATTTTTAATTTTTACGGATTTTTCCGAGAGACGAAACATTTTGGACCAACGAGAGGGCGACACTTGTCACCCTCTAATTGGAAGGAGTGGACGGCAAAAGCTAGCCCTTTGCACGTTTTTGGTGTTGAATTTTTGGTCAAGGGTTAGGTAGGATATTTTGTGTAGATGGATAAGGTAGCACATGGCTAAATCTTGGCCTTACACTTGCTATGCACTTGTCTTCATCTTGGCCATTGGTTGGCCTTCACTTGACCTATAAATACCCCTCTAAGTTGAAGACTTTCTTCATCCTCACTTGAGCAATCTACCTGTCACGACCCGACCCCGGGCCGCGACTGGTGCCCTACCTGGGCACCCTGTTCAGGTATACATCAGAGAATAGCAGCGGAACATACACAACATAAACACAGGTGCAAATAATATGACAACACAGGCTAGCCGATAAGGCCGCCTTCCATAACATAAACAAAGTCAAAAGTACAACTCAGTTCTTACAGCCCAACCACATATGTGAATACGCACTTAGAATAACAACTGTGGCGGGACAGGGCCCCGCCATACCCCTGAATATACATGAATCTACTACCTCAGGGAAACTGTACCAAGAGATAAGCCTCCGGAGCAAATGGAGCTTTCTCTCAAAAACTGAACCGAGATCCTAAGAGCAAGGATCGCCAACCTGGGTACCTAAAACCTGCGGGCATGAACGCAGCCCCCCGAAGGGGGTCAGTACAACAGGTACCGAATATGGAACAGAAATAACGTACAGTAAACAGATCATAACTGTACAAAAGAATGACAAGGACAAGTATAAAAATACATACCAGATCCTGCCGTGTCATTACCACTTATGAACTTAATCGCACCTTATTATCTTTTTCATTCTCTATAAAAAAACTATAGCCACATTCTTACGTACATGATTAGGAAAAATCATTAAGTTCATTACTATATAACTTACTTATCTCTCATAAGTATAACCCGGCCCTGTAAGGAGGGGCACCTATACTACCCGGCCCAATCTAGGACGCGATCAAGGTCACATAGTCTACCCGTAAAGGTATACTGCCCGGCCGATCACGGTCGATAACGTCATCTAGTCCGCGTGAAGGTATCCGCCCGCCCGTTCTCGGTCGATAACGTCATCTAGTCTGCCCGTAAAGGTATACCGCCCGGCCCATTCCTGGGTCGATAACGTCATCGAGTCTGCCCGTAAAGGTATACTGCCCGCCCGTTCTCGGTCGATAATGTCATATAGTGCGCGTAAAGGTATCTTGCCGGCCCATTCTCGGTCGATAATGTCATCTAGTGCGCGTGAAGGTATACCGCCCGCCCATTCTCGGTCGATAATGTCATATAGTGCGCGTAAGGTATCTTGCCCGCCCATTCTCGGTCGATAATGTCATATAGTATGCGTAAAGGTATCTTGCCCGCCCGTTCTGGGTCGATAATGTCATATAGTCCGCGTAAGGTATCTTGCCCGCCCATTCTCGGTCGATAATGTCATATAGTGCGCGTGAGGTATCTTGCCGCCCATTCTCGGGTCGATAATGTCATCTAGTCCGCGCGTAAAGGTATCGCCTGCCCCGTTCTGGGTCGATAATGTCATATAGTCTGCGCAGAAGGTATCGCCCATCATCGCTGATACTAAAAGTGTAAAACATAACCATGGGTCTCACGCCCATAATATCAATCAAAACAGTGGTATAACGTCTTGGGCTTGCCCTCATTTATACTCTTACCGGAGAAGGTGGTAAAGCGGGTATAACGCCTGGGGCTTGCCCTCATTTATACTCTTACCCTATCTCGACCGGCGTCAAACAACACATAAAGCGGGTGGTACAGTCTTGGGGTTTACCCTCACTTATACTCTTACCCCGAGAAGGTGGTATAACGTCTGGGCTTGCCTCATTTATACTCTTACCCTATCTCGACCGACCATCGACAAGACATAAGCACTACCATGTCTTTTATAAAATCCGAATTTAACCCAAGTGCTACAAATAACGGAAGCATACCCGTGGAATCCCACATCACCGCTTCAGACGTCCAAGTAACTTATAACAAGACAATGCCCTCCAACCGAGAGTCGCGCAACGTAATAAAACATAATACTTGCACTCAAAGGCTATCACCAGACGTATAGGCTAAATCTCAATTAACTAAGCCAAAGTACTACGTCGTACATTCTTTTCAAAAGACTCCTTTCCAAATAAAACTTCCCGATACTAACCACCGTAGTATCAAGTCCTATCCACCTTTCAAGACAAGTCACAATACCTTTTAGAAATACAATTACCGCTTCTAAATCAAGTGACTTCTTTATAAAAACCCTAGGCAATTGATGCCAGAAAAACAAGTTGCCTTTTACATAGTCAAGTCATTTATCTTTCCATAAGGCAAATATAACTAACTTCCCATAAAGCCGTTATATTCACTTTATACCTTAGCCATAAACAATTTCCTACCCAAGGGACTTATACGTTTAAAGCGGGACAAGTATCACATACTTTAAAACTCTTCAAGTCCCTTAACTTTAAAATCAACTTAAGACATCATTACTATTTTCAAAGAAGTGAGTTAATCTCCTAACCCACCCGACTTGGCATTACATAAAACAAGTAAAGAATATCATAGTCTTGTCGCTCACCGTACTACATACGTGCAACTAGTCATGCTCAAAAGATAGGAAAAGTTCTACATAGAGTAAATCACATAACTACCTCTTAACTTCTAAGAGTAGAAGGAAACATGAAATGATACCACAAGTATATTCCATACATAGAATCATGCCAAAGGAAAGGAAGAGGTTCACATACCTCGCGACGATTATCGACACGTAGCAAAATGCTCCAAAGTACTTCAACCTTGATAGCTATTCCACTCTCCCAGTAGGATACGCTATACTTAGTACTTCAACCTATAATGGTCACAATACGTCCATAACCTTGAAAATCAATTTACTTACTTCCAAGAATCAAGTCACATAGACTTACCAAAGTACTTCCAGTCCTCTAGACTTATCAAATTCATGTCAAAAGAAGTAAGAAGTTTACATACCTCTTCGGCTAATCCACACGCTAAGTAGACAACGCCGGTGATTGGAAAATTGTTGTCCGGACTGCTGAAGTCTTGTGGAATATTTACGTGGTTAAGCGGCTGAACTACCGCGATTTGTGGCAGAATTCCCAACGCCGCCATTCGCCGCCGAATTGTCACGGAAAATTCCATTTTGATCTGTTGGAAGTGAATTCATCGAATTGTTGCGTCGATGAATTAATGGGAAAACAATTTTGGAGAGTCTGGTGGTCATGCGCGCAGCTGTGGCCGCTGCGCAAGATCGGTGGTCTGCGGCACCGCCGCCGGCGAGCTCAAGGCGGCATCAATGGCGGATTCCGAAATACTTAGAATTGAGGCTCGGGATTGGTTGCAAAACGTAGCTAAGATCAATACGAACACAACGGTATACGCCTTAGCCCTCAATCAGATCAAATCGACGGAATCTTCCAACTTCCGATCGAAAAAGGTTTTAGTTGACCGACGATCTGGGTTGAATTGGAGGTCGTGGGTGGTGCCAAAATGTCGGCCTTTCCACCCTGAATGTTTCTACACTAGCCACGACCGTCGACTCTACCTGTGGTGGCCGGAAAATGCTCGTCGACGACGAGGGTTTCGACGAAAATCGATCTGGTCGACGGCGAGTTTGAGCAAGAATCGAGGGTCCTGGTTTACATGGAAATGACGGAAAGGAGATGGTGGTTCTGATGGTATACTCCACTCCCGTCGATTGCACCTCAGTTGGTCGGAAAATTAGAAAACCGAGCGGGAAGATGGATGAGCGATCAAACTTCGATCTGAATCGCCGGCGATTCCGGAGAATCGACGGTGGCGGTTGGTATGGACGTGACGTCTCGACGAGACGAAGCTTTTGGTATATGTCTCGCCCCCGGCGGATTCCTGGTTTGGCCGGAAATGGCGTTTTTCCGAACACTGTTCATCGAACAACACTGTTCATGGACGGGTTTTCACTGTTCATACACGTTTTGGGTATTTTTGTTCTGCGTTTTGCCTTCCCAAACTCCCCAACATATACAAAATTTCTCGGGTGGTCCCACGTGACCAAATTTCTAAAATTAAATTCCCAATTTCTTACGTACGTTCTTAAAACATATCCTCGAAAATACGGTGTAACATTCTTCCCCTTAGAAACATTCGTCCCGAATGTTCTTTCTGAGTCAATCTTTCTAATTAGCGACATAGTCTCCTTTTACTACACCCTTCTTACAACATATGCCACCCATGGCCACATAACAATACTTATACTAAAAATGTCAACCTGGGCACTCACGAAGCCAACTAGCCCATACTCATAATGCCCACAAAGTCTGTCGTAATCATCTCCACTAGGTCTACTAGTGGTCCGACGATCAGATCATCACCGGCAATCTCATATACCCGCCATTACCACCCCAAACACTCACGGGTGTAGTTACCCAAATGTTCTTATGGATTCGGGCTCTATTCCTTTACACTTGGTTGCTATCTTTCTTCGACTGTACTCTTCCGTACTTCCAACTCTTACTAGCATACATACATAAATTCCATACCGATTCTGGCCTCTAATCTTTGGAGTCACTCTATAAAACAATATACGATCATTTCCGCCACGGCTGGTTCGGTGGAACGTGTCCACGAACCCGTAAAACAATTAACTAGACTTGGGCATTGCACTCGTGACTGTTACGTGGCGGAACTACTACCAACTGATCCCACTCTATTCCAGGCCATGGGAGACCCGTAACAGTCCTCAACCACTCGGCCGCACTTAACTCTTATCCTTGGTCTGACTTAAAATCTTATGGCCCGAGAGAGCCTTATATCTAAGGTCTCGGCAGTTATCAATATTCTTAGGCTCGCAATTTCCATGATCCAAGCCTCTCAGACTAGTTCCCAGAACGGTACAAAACTTCTCATAATACCATAACCATGTTGTCTCGATCACAACAACCATTACTTACTCTATACGGACCTCATCCGTACAATTCTCTTAAGCCTACCACGAAGCTTAATATTTTAACATGGTATTCCATTAAGTTCCTTAACATGACTTCTTAAGGGTTCATCACCCTATCAGACAGCTCATCCTTCCCTAATTATAACAAAGTAGTACATAAACCTTGATGAGATTTCAATAACAGATCCATACCTTCCCGGTATCTAGTTAGTCCTTACCAACTCTTGGTAATCTAAAACCATTCTAGGCAACACGCGTCTGACCCTCATACATAACTCTGTATAGCTGTATGTCACAATACCAACTATACTATAATCATTACCAACCTGGATACACAATCCACATGGTCCTTCCTGGGTCACTGCTGCCTTTCTCGTAGTTGCAATCAACATAACTCGTTAGGGAGAGACGACTTAACAACACAAATTTCTATCGCACGATCTCAGAGTGAGAAGAATGGAAACCAATCCTAAATGTCCTGCAGCCTCCTGATTATAGATGTGGTGCACAACACACCGATAATCAAGACTCTACTAGACACGGTCTATAGACACTTTCCGAGGACTAACTGCTCTGATACCACTTTGTCACGACCCGACCCCGGGCCGCGACTGGTGCCCTACCTGGGCACCCTGTTCAGGTATACATCAGAGAATAGCAATGAACATACACAACATAAACACAGTGCAAATAATATGACAACACAAAGCTAGCCGATAAGGCCGACTTCCATATCATAAACTAGGTAAAAAGTACAACTGGGTTCTACCAACCACATATGTGAATACGCACTCTAGGAATAACAACTGTGGCGGGACAGGGCCCCGCCATACCCCTGAATATACATGAATCTACTACCTCAGGGAAACTGTACCAAGAGATAAGCCTCCGGAGCAAATGGAGCTTTCTCTCAAAAACTGAACCGAGATCCTAAGAGCAAGGATCGCCAACCTGGGTACCTAAAACTGCGGCATTTAACGCAGCTGGCGGGGGTCCGATAACAGTAATTTAATATGGAATGTAAATAACGTCAAGAAATGTGATCATAATCAGATAAAAGAATGACAAGGACAAGTATAAAAATACATACCGGATCCTCGCCGTGTCATTACCACTTATGAACTTAATCGCACCTTATTATCTTTTTCATTCTCTATAAAAACTATAGCCACATTCTTACGCATACGATTAGGAAAAATCATTAAGTTCATTACTATATAACTTACTTATCTCTCATAAGTATAACCTACCGTAGCGAGGGCACCTATACTACCCTACCATCTAGACGCGATCAAGGTCACATAGTCTACCCGTAGCGTATACCGCCTGCCCATCTCGGTCGATAACGCCATCTAGTGCGCCTGTAAAGGTATACCGCCTGCCCATTCTCGGTCGATAACGTCATCTAGTCCGCGTAAGGTATACCGCCTCGCCCATTCTGGGTCGATAACGCCATCTAGTCTCGCCTGCAGCGTATATCGCCCGCCCATTCTCGGATCGATAATGTCATATAGTTCGCCCATAAAGGTATCGCCCGCCCATTCTCGGTCGATAATGTCATCTAGTCCGCCTGCAGAAGGTATCTTGCCCGCCCATTCTGGGTCGATAATGTCATATACCGCCTGCAGCGGTATCTTGCCCGCCCATTCTCGGTCGATAATGTCATATAGTATGCGTAAAGGTATACCGCCGGCCCATTCTCGGTCGATAATGTCATATAGTCCGCCTGCAAGGTATCTTGCCGGCCCATTCTCGGTCGATAATGTCATATAGTCCGCGTGCAGGTATCTTGCCGGCCTATTCTCGGTCGATAATGTCATCTAGTCCGCGTAAAGGTATATCGCCCGCCCATTCTCGGTCGATAATGTCATATAGTCCGCGTGAAGGTATCGCCCATCACCGGCGATACCTAAAAGTGTAAAACATAACCATGGGTCTCACGCCCATAATATCAATCAAAACAGTGGTATAACGTCTTGGGGCTTGCCCTCATTTATACTCTTACCGGAGAAGGTGGTAAGCGTGGTATAACGCCTTGGGCTTGCCCTCATTTATACTCTTACCCTATCTCGACCGGTCGTCAAACAACACATAAAGGTGGTACATGTCTTGGGGTTTACCCTCACTTATACTCTTACCTGGAGAAGGTGGTATAACGTCTTGGGCTTGCCTCATTTATAATTTTACCCTATCTCGACCGACCATCGACAAGACATAAGCACTACCATGTCTTTTATAAAATCCGAATTTAACCTAAGTGCTACAAATAACGGAAGCATACCCGTGGAATCCCACATCACCGCCAGACGCCCAAGTAACTTATAACAAGACAGCCGCCCAACCGAGAGTCGCGCAACGTAATAAAACATAATACTTGCACTCAAAGGCTATCACCAAAGACATATAGGCTAAATCTCAATTAACTAAGCCAAAGTACTACGACGCATTCTCTTTCAAAAGACTCCTTTCCAAATAAAACTTCCCGATACTAACCACCGTAGTATCAAGTCCTATCCACCTTCAAGACAAGTCACAATACCTTTTAGAAATACAATTACCGCTTCTAAATCAAGTGACTTCTTTATAAAAACCCTAGGCAATTGATGCCAAAAACAAGTTGCCCTTTTACATAGTCAAGTCATTTATCTTTCCATAAGGCAAATATAACTAACTTCCCATAAAGCCGTTATATTCACTTTATACCTTAGCCATAAACAATTTCCTAACCAAGGGACTTATACGATTAAAACGGGACAAGTATCACATAATTTAAAACTCTTCAAGTAACTAAACTTTAAAATAAAAATAAAACATCATTACTATTTTCAAAGAAGTGATTTAATATCCTAACCAAACCGACTTGGCATTACATAAAACAAGCAAATAATATCATAGTCTCAGACGCCTACCGTACTACATACGTGCAACTAGTCATGCTCAAAAGATAGGAAAAGTTCTACATAGAGTAAATCACATAACTACCTCTTAACTTCTAAGAGTAAGGAAACATGAAATGATACCACAAGTATATTCCATACATAGAATCATGCCAAAGGAAAGGAAGAGGTTCACATACCTCGCGACGATTATCGACACGTAGCAAAATGCTCCAAAGTACTTCAACCTTGATAGTTATTCCACTCTCCCAATGGATACGCTATACTTAGTACTTCAACCTATAATGGTCACAATACGTCCATAACCTTGAAAATCAATTTACTTACTTCCAAGAATCAAGTCACATAGACTTACCAAAGTACTTCCATCCTCTAGACTTATCAAATTCATGTCAAAAGAAGTAAGAAGTTTACATACCTCTTGGCTAATCCACACGCTAAGTAGACAACGCCAGTGATTGGAAAATTGTTGTCCGGATCACGAGAGTACGTGGAATATTTCGTGGTTAAGCGGCGAACTACCGCCATTTGTGGCGTATTCCCATCGCGCCGCCATTCGCCGGAATTGTTCACGGAAAATTCCATTTTGATCTGTTGAAGTGAATTCATCGAATTGTTGTTGCGTGGATGAATTAATGGGGAAAACAATTTTTGAGGTCAGGTCTCGCGCGGCCGTGGTCATGCGCGCGCATCGCTGGTGGTCTCGCTGGCGGCACGCGCCGCCACGGCGAGCTCAAGGCGATCAATGGCGGATTCAACATCGAGAATTGAGGCTCGGATTGGTTGCAAACGTAGCTAAGATCAATACGAACACAACGGTATACGCCTTAGCCCTCAATCAGCAGAATCGATCGAATCTTCCAACTTCCGATCGAAAAAGGTTTTGTTGACCCGACGATCCGGGTTGAATTGAGGTCGTGGGTGGTGCCAAAATGTCGGCCTTTCCACCGAATGTTTCTACACTAGCCACGACCGTCGACTCTACCGTGGTGGTCGGAAAATGCTCGTCGACGACGAGGTTTCACGAAAATCGATCCGGTCGACGCGAGTTTGAGCAAGAATCGAGGTCCCGTTTTACATCGAAATGACGGCAATGAGATGGTGGTTCTTATGTTATACTCCACTCCCGCCGATTGCACCTCGCTGGTCGGAAAATTAGAAAACCGAACGGGAAGATGGATGAACAAAGGATCAAACTTCGATCTGAAACTGCCGGCGATTCCGGGAGAATCGACGGTGGCGGTTGGTATGGACGTGACGGGCTCGACGAGACGAAGCTTTTGGTATATGTCTCGCCCCCGGCGGATTCCTGGTTTGGCCGGAAATGGCGTTTTTCCGAACACTGTTCATGGACGGATTTTCACTCTTCATACACGTTTTGGGTATTTTTGTTCTGCGTTTTGCCTTCCCAAACTCCCCAACATATACAAAATTTCTCGGGTGGTCCCACGTGACCAAATTTCTAAAATTAAATTCCCAATTTCTTACGTACGTTCTTAAAACATATCCTGAAAATACGGGGTGTAACACTACCTAAGTCTCAAACACTCCCTCCCTCTTGTTCTCTCGTCCACCACACCCCCATCCCCCTTTGAGGCCCTTTGGCCGAGAGCTTCCCCTCCCCCCCCCCTTTGTAGTGGTTAGCCGTGGGGTACCCCCCCCTAGCCTAGTTGTTTTCGTATAATACCCCTTGTTGTGGTATAGAAATACTCTCCTAGTATTGTTATAATGCCCAAAATACTTTAGCCAAATACCTTGTAGTACTTTCCAAAGTACCCTTTTACAAGCCCAGAAAATACTATTATACTTCCCTCAGTCACAAACGAAACCCTAAGTAAATCTTCACCCGTAGTTGAAGTTATAAGTAGAAGTTGGTTAGAACTTCTAAGGGTTGGTTGGAGCGGCCTGAGCGCACGGAGTAGAGCTAAACCTTGCTCAGGATCGACATATAAACTCGGATAATTTTGGGCTTATCGAGGTAAACATTCTTGACCTTCTGTTGTAATTGGAAATTACATGTTGTAGGAGTATATGGTTAAGTATACTATATATAGAACTGAACATAGTTGTGCGGCAATGTCTTTTGACTTAAGCCTGAATAATACTTACGCAATGTCTTGCGACTTAAGCCCTAATTTTAAGAAGTGAACCGAATCAGAATTACATAGGATCTGACATGAGACTTGTGTAGCATTGTTGTGTAGTAGAATTGTACACGCCCGGTCAGACGTGCAAACCCCCTCGGTTGGCTTGGTAGCCACTCGATAGAGAGGAGAGATTTACGCCATGTGGGAGGTGCCGAATTTTCTCAGAGAATATTTTACATTTGAGATCTAGGATGTTAATAGGCGCCAGTGGCCTCTATAGGTTGAAGTACTACGTATGGCGTGATCTGCTTGGCTTAAGGAGTAGCCGACGGTTTGAGGTACTTGGAGCATTTTGCTATTAGTCGATAATCGTCGCGAGGTATGTGAACCTCTTCCTATCTTTTCTAGCATGATATGTGTGAGCTATGTAGTACGGTAGACGCGTACGTGTTAATCAGATTTGGTTGTTTAAAAACATAAGTGTTATACTAGCTTTATGGGAAGTTAGGTATAACGTCTTAAGATCGATAAAGAAGAATGGTTTACTGATTTTTAGAAGATAAGAGACTTGACTTAATGGTTTTGATATGAATTTTGTTAAAAGTGTGAAACCTCATTCGTGAGTAATGAGTACTTGGTTTTAAAAAGGGAATAATGTTTTACTGATTTCGGAAATCAGAATGAGTATCGACAAACCACTGCAGCGTTAATAAAGGAAAATGTAGTGAATAATGAAGTATTGTATTAAAACCAGTAGAAACCTCCATCTGCATAGAAGCTAAGATGAGACAAAATGATATTACATTTTCTAGATCATGGCTGCTTTAATAAATGGTTATAAACAAGAATAAACTGCTCACGCCTATGGCATATGTTACTCAATTGTTTTAAAGGAAATTAAGACATCGAACTATGAAACTTTTCTAAAGTAAAGAGACTTGAGTAATTGAAATTAGGCAACCGAACTCTAGGAAAAGAAAGGCATTGTTTTGTCTTAAATTGGTTTAAAACATAAAGTGTTATAACAGCTTTATGGGAAGTTAGTTATAACGACTTTATGAGAACAAAAGAAGGGTTTTTATCATTGGTTTTAATGTGGTAACTTGACTTTAAAAATAGAGAAGTGTTTTGGTCCAACAAGGCATGGCATTGCCTTAATTTGGTTTTAAAAGGAAAGGTATGGAAGTTGTTTTGGTTTACTTAAAAGATGTAAGTTACTCTTTGTTTTTCTATATGTATATATACTACGTAACGGTGACTTTTATAAAAGGAATGGATCTCTTAAAGGAATTTAACGTCGTAGTACGTTAGGGTTAAAATTTGACTTTGACATAAAATGAAAGTACCTTGAGTTGTGTGTAACTTGCTTATGCTTGTTGTTATGAAACTTGACCATGTTACGTGTGATAGCCTTGTTGTGCAAGTACTGTGTTCTACTCGACTACCGGTTCATCCGGGAATGTATTTCACTTGATTACCGGTTCATCCGGGAATGCATTTCACTTGATTACCGCTCATTCGGAATGCATTTCACTTGATTACCGGTTCATCCGGGAATGTATTTCACTTGATGACCGGTTCATCCGGGAACGTATTTCACTTGACTACCGGTTCATCCGGGAATGTATTCCACACTTTTCTATATTGGGTCCATAAGATGGGCCGAGACCTGTTATACGTATCACATGATTTGTACCTAGATCGCCGTGAGGAAGGAGTTCCACGCACGAGGGATGACTTTGAGGGCGAGTCCACGACTTGACATGACCGCTTATGTGGAATCAGTAGTTTGGTTATCATACATGTCTCCCGCTTTATATAGACTATTATGATTTCATTTACAATTTTACGCTTCACATACTTGGTACTGCATCGACTCCTTCGGGGCCGCTCATGCCGCAGTAAAGGTACATCGATCGCCGATCCCCGCTTATAGGATCAAATTCACTGTTGGGAAGCTCCGCCTTCCTGAGGCTTATCTTTGTATGTTACCCCGAGTCCGTAGGTTCTTGTACATTCGTGGTATGGCGGCCCCGCCCCGTCATAGTTGTTGTCGCTTCTAGAGGTCTCAGAGTAATCGCCAGTGGCAGAGTCCGTAAAAGGATAACTGTCGTATTTATGTATATATACCAAGGCAACTGCTTTGGTTGGCCTGCTTATTTATCATGTCTCTTAATTCATGTTCATGTTGTTTATTTCCGCTGATTTTCTCTGATGATGTATCACTCGGGTGCCCGGTAGGCACGACCACGCCCGTTCGGTCGTGACAAAAGTGGTATCGAGCGCTTAGTCCTCGGAAAGTGTCTACGCATCGCGTGTCTAGTAGAGTCTTGATTATCGTGTGTCAGGCACCACATCTATAATCGTGAGGCTATAGGACATTTAGGATTGGTTTCCATTCTTCTCATTCCGAGATCGTGCCTTAGAGCCGTGTGATAAGTCGACCCTCCGACGTATTCCTTTCCTTTACCGCTATGCCTCCGTAAGGCAACCTGCAGCCCGATGGGCAAGGCAATGAGGGAGTCGTTAGTGAGATACAGAGGAGTACGAGGCGCAGCCCTGGCCAAGACGGAGACAAGAGCCCGACGGCGAAGTTTCGCGACGCCACAAAGACCAAAGCAGAGTTTAGAGTCGCAGCAGATGGTCTGCCGAGACTACAGCACTGAGCCTCCTGGCCCCACACCGGAGCAGATGAGACGGGTACAAGGAGATGGCGCCATCGCCGTGGTCGTGGCCGATATGAGGATAGGCTAGATGCAGCAGCCCACCCGAGAGCACCCGTAGTTCACCCCGAGCGCATAGCTGAGGCTAGGTGACTTTCGAGTCAGAGCCCGCCGTTGTTCTATGGATCGAGAGCTGCGGACGACCCTCAGGAGTTTATCCGACATCTACACGATCATGAGGTGATCGAGTCTCGCAGGCGTAGTCGGTGGTATTGGTTCGCATCACCGCGATACCGCAGCTGATCGTTTGATTCGTGGGAGTTGTCCCGGAAGAGCATGCACTTCCACCGCTTGGGACGAAGTTCTCAAGGGCTTTTCTTGCACATTTCTTGCCCCACAAATGAGGAGGGCTCGCCGGCAGATTTTTGACGCTGAGGCAGATCGGGCGGTTAGAGAGTACAATGGGAGTTCGACTCATTAGCTCGGTATGTTCCCGCCAGTAGCCGATATGGAGGATGAGTACACCGCCACGCCACCGGCCGATGATTACTTGGCGAGGCTTGTACGGTGTAGATCTTCACCGCATGGACATTGCCCGCATGCAAGCTCATGCGCCAGGATGCGAGGCACGAGAGGTCGACTAATGACCGAGATCGCCAGAGGCCGTAATGCAGCAGGTCCTTTGGTAACTTTCGAGGCGGACCGCCTCGCTAGCCTAGTTATGTACCTCCGCCAAGACAGAGTGGTCCTCCCGCCTTCGTGACGCTCAGGTATTCGAGCCGGGTCGAGCTCCGTGGCTTCGTTCACGGTATACGCGAGTGCTAGCCACCGGATTCACGCCCCTCAGTGCACGATGTGGCAAACATCATCCGTGGAATGTCGCTTTTTATCGTGCTTGTTTCACCGCGTCGCCGTAGTGGACGAGAGATCAGCTTATAGAGAGGTACCGCGGATGACGCAGCCATCGGATCGCGGCGTGTTCATCGCTTCTACATTATGCCTGCAGGCGCACTTACGACAGAGTGGAGCGGTAGCTTGTGTATATCCTTAACCCTCTAGAGACTTGTATGTTTTGATGTTATGTTAATGTGTTAAGTGTTATGTTCGATAGCTTTGTGCTAAAATGTGATTTAGGAACCCGTCAGGGAAAAGGGTAAGCTCAAAGTGAGGAAATGATGAACCTTAGAATATTACGCTTGAGACCTTAGATGTAAGCGCCGCTTGAGTACAAGATTTTGCGAGTGATCCTTGTCAGAGTGCATTTTATGCCTAGAATGTATTGTGTGATAAGTCCCTGGGTTGGGTAAATGAAAGTGGTATCTTTCATGATGTGACTTAACAAGATTGTTCCGTGTCGGCGAGCAAGAGTTGGCGCGACAAATGGTCGGGTTGGGCTGTTGCGGGCCAACCCGCACTGCTTCGGCGCTGGTCAGCCTCGCGTGGTCCTCCAGTGGTAGGGTCACGAGGGTGCTAGGCCCAAGTTTTGTTGACCATCGTATGAGTTCGAGGATACGAGCAACCGAGCGGATCGAAGGCCGGAATGGCCTTAAGGACGATCGAGGCTAGTAAGATAACCAAGTTGGAGGTGGTGACTCCAAGGTTTGGAGAGCTGAAGCGATGACTGAAGTG
Source organism: Przewalskia tangutica (assembly GCA_029844215.1). Taxonomy (NCBI): domain Eukaryota; kingdom Viridiplantae; phylum Streptophyta; class Magnoliopsida; order Solanales; family Solanaceae; genus Przewalskia; species Przewalskia tangutica. The sequence goes on from CM056719.1 coordinate 49,002,583, forward strand.
TGGTACGTATACTAGAAGAGTTCAAGTGTTCGAGAAGAGTACGACGAGTAAGGGTAGAGGCGAGCATGTATTGCGAGCATAGTTATGATAATTTCTTGTGAAGGGAGAAGGTGCGAAGGATGTATATTTTAGACCTCAGGGATCGCATGCATCGGCACCATTTGTTGGGTCGCCGGAGTGACACTAGAACCTCGCGGCAAGTGACAAAAGTTTGTGATGTTAGAGGTGTTTCCTCGTGGACTTGGATATAAGTATTTGCGTGCATGTGTTATTTCGTGGCCAATTGTGGCGTTGACAACTTGTTAAGAAGAACTTTATCGTTATCCGTCTTGAGAAGGAACATTCGGGACGAATGTTTCTAAGGAGGGGAGAATGTTATACCCCGTATTTCCAGAGTATGTACGTGAGGGCGTACGTATGCAATTTGAGCCTTAAAGTTGGCTAGTTTCGAAATTTGTACACAACACCCGATTAGAGTCGTTTTTCGACGAAACGTTTCCACAGCTTTCGTAGGGAAAATTCCGGCTATGGCATTTTTAATTTTTACGGATTTTTCCGAGAGACGAAACATTTTGGACCAACGAGAGGGCGACACTTGTCACCCTCTAATTGGAAGGAGTGGACGGCAAAAGCTAGCCCTTTGCACGTTTTTGGTGTTGAATTTTTGGTCAAGGGTTAGGTAGGATATTTTGTGTAGATGGATAAGGTAGCACATGGCTAAATCTTGGCCTTACACTTGCTATGCACTTGTCTTCATCTTGGCCATTGGTTGGCCTTCACTTGACCTATAAATACCCCTCTAAGTTGAAGACTTTCTTCATCCTCACTGAGCAATCTACCTAAGTCTCAAACACTCCTCCTCTTGTTCTCTCGCCCACCACACCCTCCCCTTCGAGGCCCTTTGCCGAGAGCTTCCTCCCCTTTCAGTGGTTAGCATGGGTACCCCCTAGCCTAGTTGTTTTCATATAATACCCCTTGGTGTGGTATAGAAATACTCTCCTAGGATTGTTATAATGCCCAAAATACTTTAGCCACCTACCTTGTAGTACTGTCCAAGGTACCCGTTTACAAGCCCAGACTATACTATTATACTTCCCTCACCACAAACGAAACCCTAAGTAAATCTTCACCCGTAGTTGAAGTTATAAGTAGTTGGTTAGAACTTCTAAGGGTTGGTTGGAGCTGGCCTGAGCGCACTGAGTAGAGCTAAACCTTGCTCAGGATCGACATATAAACTCGGATAATTTTGGGCTTATCGAGGTAAACATTCTTGACCTTCAGTTGTAATTGGAAATTACATGTTGTAGGAGTATATGGTTAAGTATACTATATATAGAACTGAACATAGTTGCGGCAATGTCTTTTGACTTAAGCTCGAATAATACTTACGCAATGTCTTGCGACTTAAGCCCGAATTTTAAGAAGGAATCAATCAGTAATTACATAGGATCAGACATGAGACTTGTGTAGCATTGTTGTGTAGTAGAATTGTACACGCCCGGTCAGACGTAAACCCCACGGTTGGCTTGGTAGCCTACCGATAGAGAGGAGATTTACGCCATGTGGGGAGGTGTCGCCAATTTTCTCGTAATATTCTACATTTGAGATCTAGGATGTTAATAGGCGCCAGGGCCTCTATAGGTCAAGTACTACGTATGGCGTGATCCGCTTGGCTTAAGGAGTAGCCGACGGTTTGAGGTACTTGGAGCATTTTGCTATTAGTCGATAATCGTCGCGAGGTATGTGAACCTCTTCCTATCTTTTCTAGCATGATATGTGTGAGCTATGTAGTACGGTAGACGCATACGTGTTAATCTGTATTTGGTTGTTTTAAAAACATAAGTGTTATACTAGCTTTATGGGAAGTTAGGTATAACGCCTTAAGATCGATAAAGAAGAATGGTTTCTCGATTTTTAGAAGATAAGAGACTTGACTTAATGGTTTTGATATGAATTTTGTTAAAAGTGAAACCTCATTCGTGAGTAATGAGTACTTGGTTTTTAAAAAGGGAATAATGTTTTACTGATTTCGGAAATCAGAATGAGTATCGACAAACCACTGCAGCGTTAATAAAGGAAAATGTAGTGAATAATGAAGTATTGTATTAAAACCAGTAGAAACCTCCATCCGCATGTAAGCTAAGATGAGACAAAATGATATTACATTTTCTAGATCATGGTCGCTTTAATAAATGGTTATAAACAAGAATAAACTGCTCACGCCTATGGCATATGTTACTCAATTGTTTTAAAGGAAATTAAGACATCGAACTATGAAACTTTTCTAAAGTAAAGAGACTTGAGTAATTGAAATTAGGCAACCTGGAACTCTAGGAAAAGAAAGGCATTGTTTTGTCTTAAATTGTTTAAAACATAAAGTGTTATAACTTTATGGGAAGTTAGTTATAACGACTTTATGAGAACAAAAGAAGGGTTTTTATCATTGGTTTTAATGTGGTAACTTGACTTTAAAAAAAGAGAAGTGTTTTGGTCCAACAAGAAGGCATGGCATTGCCTTAATTTGGTTTTAAAAAGGAAAGGTATGGAAGTTGTTTTGGTTTACTTAAAAGATGTAAGTTACTCTTTGTTTTTCTATATGTATATATACTACGGGTAACGGGTGACTTTTATAAAAGGAATGGATCTCTTAAAAGGAATTTAACGTACGTAGTACGTTAGGGTTAAAATTCGGACTTTGACATAAAATGAAAGTACCTTGAGTTGTGTGTAACTTGCTTATGCTTGTTGTTATGAAACTTGACCATGTTACGTGTGATAGCCTTGTTGTGCAAGTATTGTGTTCTACTCGACTACCGGTTCATCCGGGAATGTATTTCACTCGACTACCGGTTCATCCGGGAATGTATTTCACTTGATCACCGGTTCATTTGGGAATGTATTTCACTTGATTACCGGTTCATCCGGGAATGTATTTCACTTGATGACCGGTTCATCCGGGAACGTATTTCACTTGACTACCGGTTCATCCGGGAATGTATTCCACACTTTTCTATATTGGGTCCATAAGATGGGCCGAGACCTGTTATACGTATCACATGATTTGTACCTAGATCGCCAGCTGGCGGAAGGAGTTCCACGTATGAGGATGACTTTGAGGGCGTGAGTCCTCGACTTGACATGATCGCTTTTATGTTGTGGAATCGTAGTTTGTTATCATACATGTCTCCCGCTTTATATAGACTATTATGATTTCATTTACGATTTTACGCTTCACATACTTGGTACTTGATCGACCTCTCCTTCGGGGCCGCGTCATGCCGCAGTAAAGGTACATCGATCGCCGATCCCCGCTTATAGGATCACATTCGGCGTGTTGGGAAGCTCCGCTCTTCGGAGGCTTATCTTTGCATGTTACCACGAGTCCGTAGGTTCTTGTACATTCGTGGTATGGCGGGCCCCGTCCCGCCATAGTTGTTGTCGCTTCTAGAGGTCCGTAGTAATCGCCAGGCGTAGTCTGTAAAAAGGATAACTGTTCGGGTATTTATGTATATATACTGAAGGCAACTGTTTTGGTTGGCCTGTTTATTTATCATGTCTCTTAATTCATGTTCATGTTGTTTATTTCCGCTGATTTTCTCTGATGATGTATCACTAGGGTGCCCGGGGTAAGGCACCGCCACGGCCCGTTCGGTCGTGATGATTCCTCGTGATAGGATCGTACGCCCCGCATGGGACTATTTCACTCGCATGAGCCCTACGGACTCGCATGAGGTATTCCTCGCATCATGGGTAGCAAACCCACGGAATATGCAAATGCCACAAACCCGGGGAATGACCCCGTAAGAATAACATAAACTAGCACAACCGGCTATCATACATAACATAAACACTACTGGCTTATCATACATAACATAAACACTACCGGCTTATCATACATAACATCAGCAATACCGTCTTATCATACATAACATAAGCAAGTTAAGAAATCCCCCTAACTTCTTATTGACTTTATTCATATACACTCTCATTTTAGTTTACTTAAGGCACTAACATGTCATTATAAAATCCGGAAATTTAACCCAAAGTACTACGTACTTCTACTCTTTTAAAAATGACTCTTTTTCATATAGAACTTCCAAGATACTAATAACCATAGTATCAAGTCATAATTACTTTTCAAGACAAGTCACAATACTTTTTATAAATACATTTATAGGCTTCTAAATCAAGTGACTTATTTCTCTTAAAACCTTAAGCAATTGATACCTTAAAATCAATTTGCCTTTCATTATTTCAAGTCATTTATCATACTTACATTACTTAGAGTAAACCACTCTTTTTAACTTTCCATAAAGTTATTATAACCGACTTCCCACAAAGCCGTTATACTAGCTTTATACCTTTAGACACTTACATTCTTTTCCTAACCAAGAGACTTATACTTTCGAAAACCAAGTATCGTATACTTTCAAAATGCTTCAAGTCTCTTATCTTGTAATCAAGTTTCTTAACTTTAGAATAGCTCAAGGAATCAATACTTTCCAAATCAAGTATTCTATACATTTTCAAGTCAAGAAAAATCTTTGTTTACCCTATTAGAATAAACCATTCTTTCTTTTCTTTCCATAAAGTTATTAACCAACTTTATACTTTTGAAACCAAGGCATTTCTATCCTTTAAAAACAAGTCAAGGATATCAAATGAAACTAAATTCATTTAAATTGCGTACGTCTACCGTACTATACATTTACAACTACTCATGCTCAAAAGATAGGAAAGTTCCACATACCTCTTCGGTTCAATCCACTTGCTAAGTCCAATACGCCGTACGTAGTATGTCAACCTATAATGACCATAATACGTCTATTAACTTCTAGCTTCAAACGTAGAATATTCCAAGTGCAAAGTCACTAAATTCTACGGAAAATCGGACAACACTTCCTTTGTTTCTACATACTTTTCCACCTTTTTCAAGGCCCGAATTCAATAACCAAACACGCCACATTTAAGGCTCAACAATGTAGTTAACAATAGGGGATTACACGCCTACAAGACGTGTAAAATTCCGCCCCACAATTTATATCAAACTAGTCCAACATACAATGTCATTTTCGGCCAAAGGTGTAACAACATATCAACCTTTCCAATTCCTTTTCAATTCAAGTTGTTTAGTATAACATGTTATAAAGCCGCAATTGATTATAACTACTACAATCTTCAAGTAGGTAATATGCGACGATTCTAATTATCGACCAAGTTGGATTTCAATTTCAAATGGCTCAACATGTCATTTTCGGTTTTGAGCTTCTAAATTTCCATAACACCTATCAATCTCCATAACACATATCACATGATCATTTCTAACTTATCATAACATGGAATCTTCAATTACAATAGTAAGACGAAGATTATTACCTCATTTAGCCCAAATATGATCCAAGATTACAAGTCGATCCTTAGCAACGTTAGATCCTCTTTTAGACGTTCCAATCCACTCCAAGCAACCCTTAGAAGCTTATGAAGAACTCCTCTTCAAGTTCCAACTTCAAAGTTGAAGAACTCCTTAGGTTTTCGCCTTGCGACTAACGTGAAAACGTAGTTTTTCTGGAATCTTTTTATTGAGATAACCTTACAATACTCTTAGGAATTTTGGTTTAAAGTATTGGGATTATTGAAGCAAGATTGAAAAAAATTTCTCCCTCTTTTCTTGCTAAAGTCGAGAGCCTCACATTTGTTTTCTCTAAAATCTTGAATTTTTTTCTAAGTATGGAGACTAGTCTTGCACTAGTAGTAGTATATATAAATAAAACAAGGGCTAGGATTCATCCAAATGGAAGGTCAAGATGTGGTCAATAATCTCAAGCTATTGACCTCTTGACTTAGTCAACATTATCAAGCCAAAGTCTTTGCAAGACTTGATCATCTTAAATATGGTCAAATGACCATTTTAGCCATGTCCAATTCGTCCAAGACCACTAAGGGGGGTGACACGTGTCACCCTCCCATTCGTCGCAATATTTCGTTTTCCGACAATTCCATAATTCCGATAAAATTTTACTAGTCTCAAATCTCAACATTTTTGAGTTCTTACGTACATTCTTATAAACATATCCTGGAATTACGGGGTGTAACATTCTTCCCCCCTTAGAAACATTCGTCCCCGAATGTTCCTTTGGGAGTCAATCTTATATATAGCGACATAGCCTCGTTTTACAACCCCTACATATCAATAATGCCACATGTGGCCTCATAACAACATTTATACTAAAACGTCAACCTAAACTCCAAGGGTCGACGCCAATTATCTGCATAAGGCTGCTGCCGACTCTGAGCTGCCAACAGACTCTCCTGGATAAGCTTCACCTTATCCACAACCTGCTGAATCAAGTCTGGGTCAACTAACTGTACCTCGCCCACGTCGAACCAACCAATCGACGACCTACACTTCCGCCCATACAAAACCTCATATGGCGTCATCTGACTGCAAGAACGGTAGATATTGTTATAAGAAACCCCAACAAGAGGGAAATGATCCTCCCAGCTACCCCTAAAATAAAAAACACAGGCCCGCGACCTATCCTCAAGTGCCTGGATAGTACGCTCTGCCTGTCCATCGGTCTGAGGGTGAAATGCCACACTGAGACTCCCCTGTGTCCCTGACACCTTCTGGAAAACCTCCAGACGTCAGCCGTAAACTGTGCTCATCTATCTGACATCATAAATGTAGGAACCCCGTGCAGTCTCACAATCTCCCAGCTATAAGCTAGCATAATCCTCAGCCGAGTAAGTGGTCCTAACCGGAAGAACACGGCTGGTTTCGTCACTACATTATGCCCTGCATGCCGTGACTTCCTCTGAGTACGATGCCACCCTGTAACAAGATCCAAATTAATTACCTCCCATATCTAAGCCGGGATCTAAATCGCCTGCAATAGCCCACTGGGCTTCTGGTGTTCAACCTTGACCTGCTACTAATTCGGACATTAAGCAACAACTTGCTACATCCCTCTTCAGGCCATCTTACCAATACAAACATCTGAGGTCACGACACAACTTAGTCGACCCCGAAAAATTAGAGCATTGGCATCGCGTGCCTCCTCTAAAACTCGCCGACTAGTCCTCGCAAAGACCGTACACACAATCGATCCTCATATCACAGCACCCCATCCGGTGCTACTCAAATATGCTCTTCTCTTCTCGGAGAGCCGTATCTCGATACCGTATCATAACTGGATCCTCATACTGTCGCCTCTTTACCTCCTCAATGACGGAAGACTCGGCAACCTCTCGGATCTAAGCTTCATTAACCTTGGAAACAAATAATCGAACCCCTCGGCTCGGCAGATGATGAATCTCACGGATCATGTCCTGTATATCTGGCTTCCCATCTGACAGACTACCCATAGATCCACGACTAAGAGCATCTGTAACTGTCTTGGCTTTCCCCGGATGGTATAGGATATCAATATCACAATCCTTGAGTAACTCTAACCACCGCTCTCGCTGCAAACTCAATCGCTTCGTCTAAAGATATACCGGAGGCTCTTGTGGTCTGAACAAATATCCACATGAAGTCTATACAAGTCATGCCTCCAAATCTTCAAGCTACAATTAACTGCCGCCAACTCTAAATCATGAGTAGCGTAATTTCTTTCATGCTCCCGTAACCGCCGGGAATCATAGGCTCAAACCTTATCGTGTTGCGTCAGCACACAACCTAGCCCAAAACCCTAAGTGTCGCGATAGTAACCTAACCCTCTAGTCTCTCAGGAGGGGTTAGAACTGTAGTCGTGGTCAACTTATCTTCCAATAACTGGAGGCCTTTCTCATACTTGCGAAATATTCGGCATCCTTAATCGCAATTATGGTTCCTGTTTCCCTTTCTCTGTTGCAACCAAAATTGGTCACTAAACTTAGACTTGATTCCTTTGCTTGCCTCATGGCTAAGACTGTCACGACCCGATCCCGGGCCCGTGACTGGTGCCTTACCCCGGGCACCCTAGTGATACAACATCAGAGAAAACCAGCGGAAATAAAAACTTAAACATAAACATGAGACAAGATAATGAAACAGGCCAACCGAACGGTTACCTTCCAATAAAAATATATATAAACAACTCTTTTTTTAAAACGCAGCTTTAATCCTTTTACAAAACCCCGCCCACACAAAGGCTGCACTCTAAGAGTTTATACAACAACTATGACGGACAGGCCCCGCCATACCCCGAATGTACAAGAACCTACTGCACTGTGGTAACATACCAACAGATAAGCCTCAAGGAACGGAGCTTCCCAAAACGCTGAAATGAGATCCTAAACGCGGATCGACAAATGATGTACTCTACCGCTGCAGATGAACGCAGCCCCCAAGGAGGTCGATAACAGTACCAAGTATGTGAAATCAGAAATATCAGTAAATGAAATCATAATAGTCTATAAAAGCAGGAGACAGTATGATAACCAAACTACAAGACACACACATATGCTTATATCAATTCGTGGTCTCATGCCCACAACATCAATCCCGCCTGGAGTACCTTCCTCACTACCGGCGCCTATGATATGATAACAACAAGACAAAGAATCCAAATGGAGCATACCCGCGCGCCACGATCGTGTCGATGTCCAAAGGGAACAAATAAGACAACATTCCAAATGGAAGCATACCCGCGCGCTACGATCGTGTCGCGATGTCCAAAGGGAAACAATAAGACAAAGATTCCAAATGGAAGCATACCCGCGCGCCACGTGATCGTGTCGATATGTCCAAAGGAGCAAATAAGACAACATTCCAAATGGAAGCATACCCGCGCGCTACGATCGTGTCGGTATGTCCAAAGGGAAACAATAAGACAACAAGGCGGTAATCAAAGTGGAAGCATACCCGCGCTACGATCGCGGTCGTGATGTCCAAAGCGATTAACAAAAGTAACACTATCAACAGAACGCACTGCGGAATTTATCCACACCGGCCACGCCCAAGTAAGTTCTCAACAAGTCAACCGATCCTCCATCGAGACGCCAGTAGTATAGAAACACAATTCTTGCACAACAAAGGCTATCACAACAAGCATAAGCAAGTTTCACAACAACAAGCATAGGCAAGTTTATACACAACTCAAGTACTTCCATTTTATGCCCAAGTTCGGTTTTAACCCTAAAGTACTACGACGTTAAATTCCTTTTAAAGAGATTTATTCCTTTTATAAAAGTCACCCGATACGTAGTATAAAAATAGAGTGACTTATATCTTTTAAGTAAACCAAAACAACTTCCATACTTTCTTTTTTAAAGTCAAGTTACCACATTAAAACCAATGATAAAACCTTTCTTTTGTTTTCATAAGGTCGTTATAACCAACTTCCCATAAAGCTGTTATAACACCTTATGCTTTAAACCATTTTAAGACAACACAATGCCTTTCTTTACCCTAAGGTTCCAGTTTGCCTAATTTCAAATACACAAGTCTCTTTTTTTGAAAAGTTCATAGTTCAATGTCTTAATCTCTTTTAAAACAATTGAGTAACATATGCCTTAGGCGAGTAGGTTATTTTTGTTCATAATCAATCTTATTAGCAGCCATGATCTAGAAATGTAATATCATTTTGTCTCATCTTAGCTTCTATGCAGATGGAAGTTTCTACTGGTTTTAATAATACTTAATTATTCAATACATTTTCCTTTATTAACGCTGCAGTGGTTTGTCGATACACATTCGATTTCCAAATCAAGAAACATTATTCCTTCCAAAACCAAGTACTCATTACTCACGAATGAGGTTTCACACAAACATCCATATTAAGTCAAGTCTCTTATCCTTTAAGAATAAGTCTCTTAACTTTTAACCCATTAAACCATTCTTTTATCTCTCTTAGGCTACACCTAACTTCTCATAAAGTCGTATAACTCTTATGTTTTCAAACCAAGTACACACTTCTTTCAAAAAGGTTTCTTAATCTTTTAGAATACTCCAAGGTTCTTTTACATCCAATGTTATAAGTCAAATCGCTTATCTTTTAAAACCACAAAGCATTTCTCATTTACATAGAGTGTTATAACCAACTTCCCATAAAGCCGTTATAACACTTTATGTTTAAAGACAATCAAATACATTTAACACACGACGTCACCGTACTACATAGTTATACACATATCATGCTAGAACAGATAGGAAGAGGTTCACATACCTCGCGACGAGTATCGACTAATAGCAAACGCCCAAGTACCTCAAACCGCTACACTCTCACCAAGCGATCACCCACACGTAGTACTACAACCTATAGAGGCCACAAAGCGCCTATTAATATCTTTAGATCTCAATGTAGAATATTCTACGTAAATTCGGCATTTCCCGCAACAACAGAAATCTCTCCTCTATCGAGGCCGCTACCAAGCCAACCGGGGTTAACACGCCTAACCGACGTGTACAATTCTACTACACAAGAATGCTACACAAGTCTCATCAGTAATACACCCATGTAATTACAGCTCGCTTCTCTCTTTAAATTCAGCTTAAGTCGCAAGACATTGCCGTAAGTATTATTCAGGCTTAAGTCAAAAGACATTGCCGCACAATTATAATGTTCAGTTCTATATATAGTATACTTCAACTATATATTCCTACAACATGTAATTTCCAATTACAATAGAAGGTCAAGAGTGTTTACCTCGATAAGCCCAAAATTATCCGAGTTTATATGTCGATCCCGAGCAAGGTTTAGCTCCTACTCCGTGCGCTCGACCCGCCTCCAACCAACCCTTAGAAGTTCTAACCAACTTCTACTTATAACTTCAACTACGGGTGAAGATTTACTTAGGGTTTCGTTTTTGTGACTGAGGGAAGTATAATAGTATTTTCTGGGCTTTTGTACAAGTGTAACTTTGGGAATACTACAAGGTATTTGGGCCAAGGTATTTGGACATTATAACACTACTAGGAGAGTATTTCTATACCACAAGAAGGGGTATTTATACGAGACAACAAGGCTAGGGGTATTTCTGGCTAGGGCACCACAAAGGGGAGGGGAGGCCTCGCCAAGACTCTCAAAGGAGGGGAGAGTTGGACGAACTCAACACTAAAGGGGAGGGATTTTTAACACTTAGAAAGATTTTGGATGAAGAAAGTTCATCACTTGTAGGGGTATTTATAGGTCAAGTGAAGGCCAACCAATGGCCAAGATGAAGACAAGTGCATAGCAAGTGTAAGGCCAAGATTAAGCCATGTGCAACCTTATCCATCTACCCAAAATATCCTACCAACTCCTTGACCACCAATTCAACACAAAAAACGTGCCACACTCCCCATTCTCGTCCGCCAACCTTCACCAATTAGAGGGTGACAAGTGTCGCCCTCTTGTTGGTCCAAAATGTTACGTCTCTCGGAAAAATCCGCAAAAATTATAAATGACATAGCCGAAATTCCCTACGAAAGTCGTGGAAAACGCTTCATTTAAAATCGACTCTAACCGGGTGTTGTGCACAAAAAGAATTCGGCCAAGCCTAAAGAAGTTCGAAAATTTCTACGTACGTCCCCCACGTACATACTCTGGAAATACGGGGTATAACAAAGACTTACTGTCAATCACAATTTAGGGGGAAGATCTCCTTGCTCTTGTCAAGATTTCTTATCGTTCAAGTGTCTACTCATCTTTCCTTTATAAGCTATTTCAAGTTGTCCTGGGGTCCCTTACTCCTCCGTATTTTCTTACTATCTTTCTCGTCAGTACAGAAGTTACCACCTTTCCTCGAGGTGTTCTTACTGCCCATCATTTACTAATGGTCCTTACACTAGTCTGGAGTAATCATATCTCGTGCAACTTACATAACCACAGTTGTATTCTCTTTTATCATTCTGGTCATAATCCTTCCTTATGCTTGTTATTAGCAAAAGTATTTCTTCCTTGATTCGTAATCGTACAGTTTTATTCATGTGTACTACCCGTGTTTACATCCTTACAGCCTTCCTCGACCATTTCGTAACGTCGTTCACAATTACCCCAACACAACTTTTCTCATGGTTATCTAAAATTGTAACCTATGGTATGACGATACTGAAGACCTTACCCGTCTCCTATCCCTCGTCTAACAACATGGGTACACATAACCCCATAATACGTAAAACTATCCTTACGTGGGGGAGAGAACTTATCTCCCTTAGATAAACTTTCCTTGGAGTCACCACCCTAATCACAGGGTCCCCTTGCGGTCCTGTAAATATCTAATCATCACGCACGGCCTTAAAATCGCGTAGATTTGTAAAACCTACTAAAGATGCCTTCAGTTTTACACAGGCAACACTCGTACTTATCTTATTCTTTCTTGCGCGCTATCCTGAACATATCCGGAAGGTCGTGGCCCTGACCGCCACACCAAACCAACTCCAAGTACCTCCAAGGGAACTTAACATAAATTCCTTCAAATTAGAGTATTACTTACTTTCTGCATTAATTTACCTCAAATGAACAAGTCACACAGACTTATTTACATCAACAATGTCAAAGAATGAAGGATAATTCACTGGTTACAACCACTTCCCTTCCTTTCCACCCGATAATCGGTTTTACTGGAAAACTGGTACCGAACCAATCTCTATCTGCAGTCAACGTTGGCATAACAAGAGGCCAACTAACCCGTACTCATAATGACCTCAAGGTCTGTCATGTCAGCTCTACTAGGTCTTCTAGGGTCTGACGACTGTATCGTCACCGGGCAGTTATTATACACTCGTTCAGCTACCACCCATCACTCACGGGTGTAGTTACCTCGAAAGGTTCTCATGGATTCAGGCTCTATTTCTTTACACTTGGTTGCTCTCTTTTTCACTGGTCGTACTCTTTCCGTACTCCCAAACTTATACTAATGTACGTACATAACTTCCATACTAAATCTGGCCTCCAATCCTTGGAGTTACTAAATTAAACAATATAAGGCCATTTCCGGCTCTCACAACCTGGTTCCGGTGGAATGCGTCCACGAACCCGTAAAACGATTAACTAGACTTGGGCCTTGCACTGCGTGACCTGCCACGAAGTGACTACTACCAACTGATCCCATTCCATTTCAGGCTATGGGGCGACCCTTAATAGGTCCTCAACCCGACTCAGCGTCGCACTTAACTCTTATCCTTGGTCTGACTTAACTTTTTCTACCCGAGAAGGCCTTATATACCTAAGGTCTCGGCGGTTATCAACATTCTTAGGCTCGCAATTTCCATGCTCCTAGCCTACCTTATCCGTCCCCCCGTAAACGGGTACAATAACTTATCATAATACCATAATCGTGTTGTCTTGACCACAACAACCATACTTACTCCATACGGGTCTTATCCGTACCATTCTCTTAATCATACTACGTAGCTTAATCTATTAACATAGTCTTCCATTAAGTCCCTTAATTATAACTTCTTAAGGGTCCATTACCTTCTCAGACAACTCATCATCTCCTAATTATCTCAAATTAGTACGTGAAACCTTGATGAGAGTTCATTAAACTGTTTCATACCTTCCCGGTATTTATTTAGTCCTTACCAATTCTTGGTAATCTAAAATTATTCTAGGCAACACACATGTGACCCTTATACATAAATCCGTATAGCTGTACGTCATAATACCAACTATACTACAAATATTACCAACCTGGATACGCAATCCACATAATTTTTCATGGGTCACTGTTGCCTTTCTCGTAGCTGCAATCAACATAACTCGTTAGGGAGAGACGACCCTAACAACACAGCTCTATCGCATGATCTCAAAGTGAGAAGAATGGAAACCAATACTAAATGTCCTGCAGCCTCCTGGTTATAGATGTGGTGCACAATACACCGATAATCAAGACTCTACTAGACACGGTATGTAGACACTTTTCGAGGACTAACTGCTCTGATACCACTTTTGTCACGACCCAACCCCGGACCCGCGACTGGTGCCCTACCTGGGCACCCCTTTCAGGTATATATCAGAGAATAGCAGCGGAAGATACATAACCCATAAAATACTTAGACATTAAACAACAACAGGCTAGCCGATGAGGCCACCTTTCGCACAATTTACAATATCCAAAAACAGAACAGTACGTTTTTTTTTTGTTTTTTACAACCCAATCCACAAGACATGACTACAGACCTCTAAGAATAACAACTGTGGCGGTACAGGGCCCCGCCATACCTCTGAATGTACAACAACCGACCATACCAGGGATCTGTACTAAGGATAAGCGTCCGGAGTAATGGAGCTTCTCAACAACTGAACAGTGATCCTAAGAGTGAGGATCAACAACCTGTATACTCTACCTAAGGCATGAACGCAGCCCCCCGAAGGAGGTCAGTACAACATGTACCAAGTATGTGAAACTGAAAGTACTGTAATGAAATTATAAAGTCTAGTATATAACTGAAGACATGTATGATAACTCAAATAACAGTACACTGTGCCTTACTAACAATGAGAGTAAACAAGAGTATACTTTACTGCATAAAAATAGGAGGCTCATGATCAAAGTAGGGCCACCCGCCCGTAGTATCATTAAGCAATCCTACTTCTGAGACTATTTCACCCGCATAGGCCGTATGGACCCGCATGAGGTAACTTCCTCGCATAGACTGTATCCGCCCGCATAGGTCGTATAGACCCGTATGAGGTATTCCTCGCATAGTACTGGTCCGCCCTGTATGGGACTATTTCACTCGCATGAGCCCTACGGACTCGCATGAGGTATTCCTCGCATCATGGGTAGCAAATCCACAGAATATGAAAATGCCACAAACCCGGGGAATGACCCCGTAAGAATTACATAAACTAGCACAACCGGCTATCATACATAACATAAGCACTACCGGCTTATCATACATAACATAAACACTACCGGCTTATCATACATAACATAAGCACTACCGGCTTATCATACATAACATAAGCAAGTTAAGAAATCCCCCTAACTTCTTATTGGCTTTATTCATATACACTCTCATTTTAGTTTACTTAAGGCACTAACATGTCATTATAAAATCCGGAAATTTAACCCAAAGTACTACGTACTTCTACTCTTTTAAAAATGACTCTTTTTCATGTAGAACTTCCAAGATACTAATAACCATAGTATCAAGTCATAATTACTTTTCAAGACAAGTCACAATACTTTTTATAAATACATTTATAGGCTTCTAAATCAAGTGACTTCTTTCTCTTAAAACCTTAAGCAATTGATACCTTAAAATCAATTTACCTTTCATTATTTCAAGTCATTTATCATACTTACATTACTTAGAGTAAACCACTCTTTTTAACTTTCCATAAAGTTATTATAACCGACTTCCCATAAAGCCGTTATACTAGCTTTATACTTTTAGACACTTACATTCTTTTCATAACCAAGAGACTTATACTTTCGAAAACCAAGTATCGTATACTTTCAAAATGCTTCAAGTCTCTTATCTTGTAATCAAGTTTCTTAACTTTAGAATAGCTCAAGGAATCAATACTTTCCAAATCAAGTATTCTATACATTTTCAAGTCAAGAAAAATCTTTGTTTACCCTGTTAGAATAAACCATTCTTTCTTTTCTTTCCATAAAGTTATTAACCAACTTTATACTTTCGAAACCAAGGCATTTCTATCCTTTAAAAACAAGTCAAGAATATCAAATGAAACTAAATTCATTTAAATCTCGTACGTCTACCGTACTATACATTTACAACTACTCATGCTCAAGAGATAGGAAAGTTCCACATACCTCTTCGGTTCAATCCACTTGCTAAGTCCAATACGTCGTACGTAGTATGTCAACCTATAATGACCATAATACATCTATTTACTTATAGCTTCAAACGTAGAATATTCCAAGTGCAAAGTCACTAAATTCTACGGAAAATCGGACAACACTTCCTTTGTTTCTACATACTTTTCCACCTTTTTCAAGGCCCGAATTCAATAACCAAACACGCCACATTTAAGGCTCAAAAATGTAGTTAACAATAGGGGATTACACGCCTACAAGACGTGTAAAATTCCGCCCCACAATTTATATCAAACTAGTCCAACATACAATGTCATTTTCGGCCAAAGGTGTAACAACATATCAACCTTTCCAATTCCTTTTCAATTCAAGTTGTTTAGTATAACATGTTATCAAGCCGCAATTGATTATAACTACTACAATCTTCAAGTAGATAATATGCGACGATTCTAATTATCGACCAAGTTGGATTTCAATTTCAAATGGCTCAACATGTCATTTTCGGTTTTGAGCTTCTAAATTTCCATAACACCTATCAATATCCATAACACATATCACATGATCATTTCTAACTTATCATAACATGGAATCTTCAATTACAATAGTAAGACGAAGATTATTACCTCATTTAGCCCAAATATGATCCAAGATTACAAGTCGATCCTTAGAAACTTTAGCTCCTCTTTTTGACGTTCCAATCCACTCCAAGCAACCCTTAGAAGCTTATGAAGAACTCCTCTTCAAGTTCCAACTTCAAAGTTGAAGAACTCCTTAGGTTTTCGCCTTGCGACTAACGTGAAAACGTAGTTTTTCCGAAATCTTTCTATTGAGTTAACCTTACAATACTCTTAGAAACCTTGGTTTAAAGTATTGGGATTATTGAAGCAAGATTGAAAAAAAATTCTCCCTCTTTTCTTGCTAAAGCCGAGAGCCTCACATTTGTTTTCTCTAAAATCTTGAATTTTTTTCTAAGTATGGAGACTAGTCTTGCACTAGTAGTAGTATATATAAATAAAACAGGGGCTAGGATTCATCCAAATGGAAGGTCAAGATGTGGTCAATAATCTCAAGCTATTGACCTCTTGACTTAGTCAACATTATCAAGCCAAAGTCTTTGCAAGACTTGATCATCTTAAATATGGTCAAATGACCATTTTAGCCATGTCCAATTCGTCCAAGACCACTAAGGGGGGTGACACGTGTCTCCCTCCCATTCGTCGCAATATTTCATTTTCCAATAATTTCATAATTCCGATAAAATTTTACTAGTCTCAAATCTCAACATTTTTGAGTTCTTACGTACGTTCTTATAAACATATCCTAGAATTACGGGGTGTAACAGATAACCACCGAGACCTTATGTATATGAGGCCTTCTCGGGCATAAGATTTAATTCATACTAAGCGTAAGAGTTAAGTACGACGGTGGGTCGGGTTGATGACCTATTACAGGTCGCCCCATAGCCGGATATGAAGTGTAATCAATTGGTAGTAGTCCCGCTACGTGACAGGGTCACGAGGGTGCAAGGCCCAAGTCTAGTTAATTGTTTTACGGGTTTGTGGACGCGTTCCACCGGAACCGGGTCGTGAGAGCTAGAAAGGGCCTTATGTTGTTTAGAATAGTAACTCCAATGAATGGAGGCCAGAATCAGTATGGAGGTTATGTACGTAAGATAGAATAAGTTTGGAAGTACGGAAATAGTACGACCGGTAAGAAAGATAGCAACCAAGTGTAAAATGATAGAGTCTGAATCCATGAGAACCTTTCGAGGTGACTACTCCCGTGAGTGATGGGTGGTAGCTGAGCGGGTATATAATAATTGCCCGGTGACGATATAGTCGTCGGACCCTAGCAGACCTAGTAGAGCTGATATGACAGACTTTGAGGTCATTATGGGTACGGGCAAGTTGGCCTTTTGTTATGCCAACGTTGACTATAGAGAGAGTTTGGTTCGATTCCAGTTTTCCGGTAAGCCGGTTATCGAGTGGAAAGGAAGGGAAGTGGTGGTAACCAGTGAATTATCCTTCCTTCTTTGACATCATTGATTTTAATAAGTCTGTGTGACTTGTTCTTTGAGGTAAATTGATGCAGAAAGTAAGTAATACTTTAATTTGAAGGAGTTTATGTTAAGTGCCCTTGGAGGTACTTGGAGTTGGTTTGGTGTGGCGGTCAGGGCCACGACCTTCCGGATAATTTAAGGAAAACACGCAAGGCAAGAATAAAACAAGTACGAGTGCTGCCTGCGGAAAACAGGAGACATCGTTGGTAGGTTTTGAAAATCTACACAATTTTTAAGGCGGTGCTTGATGATTTGATTTACAGGACCGCAAGAGGACCCGGTGAATAGGGTTGTAACTTCAAGAAAGGATTATGAAAGAGAGATAAGCTCTCTCCCCTACGTAAAAGGATTGTTGTACGTATTATTGATGGTTATGCGTACCCTTTTATTTAAGCCATAGGTATGGGACTGGTAAAGTCCCCAGCTTCGTTATGCAATAGGTTACTATTTTTAAATAACCTTGGAAAAAGGTATTTGGTTGGGGTAATTGAGGACGACACTAGGAAATGGTTGAAGAAGTGTCGTAATGATATAAATGCAGATAATACGCATGAATGAAACTGTATGATCATGAATCAAGATAAAATACTTTTGCTAATAGTAAGCATAAGGAAAGGTTATGACCAGAATGATAAAAGAGAATGCAACTATGGTTATGTAAGTTACCCGAGATATGATTACCCCAGACTAGTGTAAAGACCATTAGTGAATGATGGGCAGTAAGAACACCTCGAGGAAATGTGGTAACATATGTACTGACGAGAAGGATAGTAGGAAAATACGGGGGGGTAAGGGACCCCAGGATAACTTGAAATGAAATATCAAGGTAAGACGAGTAGACACTCGAACGATAAGAAATCTTGGCAAGCCATTGGATTATGTAATAACATGAATTGAGATTGAACACCTGACTATAAGCTCTATGAGCTGGAAGAGAATAATAGGATTACTACTTGACGAGATCAAGGAAGTCTCCCACTAAATTGTGATTGGCAGGAAGTCTTAGCCATGAGACAAGCAAAGGAATCAAATCTAAGTATAGTGACCAAGTTTGGTTGCAACAGAGAGATGGAAATAGGAATCATAATTGAGATTATATCCCCGAATATTTCGGAAGAATGAGACAGGCTTCCAGTTATGGGAAGATAAGATGACTACGACTACAGTTCTAACCCCTCATGAGGCCTGAAGGACTAGAGGGTTAGGTTATTATGGTAACACTTTGAGTGTTTGGCTGGGTTGTGTGCGGATGCAATGCGATAAGAAAACAACCTATATTTTCCGGCAGCTACGGGAGCTCAGATTCGAGAGGTTTCCGAGTCTTTCCTCGTTGAGGAGGTGAAGAGGCGATAGTATAAGGATCCAGTTCTAGGGCGAATTTGAGATTCGACCCTCCAAGAGGAGAAAAACCTATTTGGATAGCAACGGATAAGGTGTTGTGGTATGAGGATAGATTGTGTGTGTCGGATGCTGCAGAACTTGTCAGCAGGTTTTAGGGGAGACACGCAGTGCTCATTACTCTATTTATTCAGGGTCGACTAAGATGTATCATGACCTCAGATGTTGTATTGGTAAAATGGCCTGGAGAGGGACGTAGCAGAGTTTTGCTCAGTGTCCAAATTGACAGCAGGTCAAGGGTGAGCACCAGAAGCCCAGCGGGCTATTACATGTGATTGATATCCCAACTTAGAGATGAGAGGTGATTAATATAGATTTTGTTACAGGGTTGCATCGTACTCAGAGGAAGTGTGACTCCCTGAGGGTCATAGTAAACAGGCTGACGAAATCAGCCCATGTTCTTCCGGTCAGGACCACTTACTCGGCTGAGGATTATGCTAGATTATATAGCAGAGAGATTGTGAGACTGCACGGGGTTCCTATAGTTATGATGTTAGACGGATGAGCTCAGTTTACGGATAACTCGAAAGGTTTTCCAGAAGGGATTAGGGACACAGGTGAGTCTCAGTGTTGCATTTCACCCTCAGACCGACGGACAGGCAGAGCGTACTATCCAAGAACTTGAGGATAGGTTGCGGGTCTGTGTTATTGATTTCAGAGATAGCTGGGAGGATTATTTGTCTCTTGTTGAGTTACGTACGATAACAGATACCCTTCCTGTATTCAGATGGCCCTGTGTGAGGCCTTATATGAAAGAAAGTGTAGATCGTCGGTTGGTTGGTTCGAAGTAGGCGAGGTTCAGTTAATTGGCCCAGACTTGATTCAGCGAGATGTGGATAAGGCGAAGCTTATCCAGCTAAGGTTGTTAGTATAAGTATTGTTATATGGCCATGTATGGCAAGTGTGATTATGTTGGGTGTAGTCAAGGTACCATACCAATATCCGTTTAGATGGAACCTCGAAGGAACATTCGGGGACGAATGTTTCTAAGGAGGGGAGAATGTTACACCCCATAATTCCAGGACATGTATAAGAAAATAGACGGGAGAACACAAGACTTAAAATTTTGAACGAAAGAAAGAATTGTTTTCCGAGGGAAAAATCTTCCGAACCTCGGGAAAGAGAAATGGTTGTTAATGAGAATTGGGTCTCAAAATTTTTATTAAGACTTTTAAGAGTTTATCGGAATTTTATTTTCAGAGTTGGATAAGTGGGGCCACCCGAGAGATTTTACGTTTTTGTGGGGCCCGCGAGGTTTCCGATATTTTGACCAATTATGGAAATTTTGGGAAACGAAAGATTATGGACCAATGGGAGGGTGACACGTGTCACCCTCCACATGGTCATCTTGGTCGAAAAAGAGATGTATAAAATAGCCAAATTGGCTTGATAATATTGACTAAGTCAAGAAGTCAAGATAGCTTGAGAATATTGACCACATCCTAGCCTTCCATTTGGATGAATCCTAGCCCTTGATTTATTTATATATACTACTACTAGTGCAAGACTAGTCTCCATACTTAGAATTTTTTTTAAGAAATTTAAAGAACAAGAGAGAGAGCTCTCGGCTTTAGCAAGAAAGGAAGGGGAATTTTTTGCAATCTTGCTTCAATAATCCCAATACTTTAAACCAAGGTTCCTAGGGGTATTGTAAGGATATCTCAATAGAAAGATTCTGGAAAAACTACGTTTTCACGTTAGTCGCAAGGCGAAAACCTAAGGAGTTCTTCAACTTTGAAGTTGGAACTTGAAGAGCAGTTCTTCATAAGCTTCTAAGGGTTGCTTGGAGTGGATTGGAACGTCGAAAAGAGGAGCTAAAGTTGTTAAGGATCGACTTGTAATCTTGGATTATATTTGGACTAAATGAGGTAATAATCTTCGTCTTACTATTGTAATTGAAGATTCCATGTTATGATAAGTTAGAAATGAGCATGTGATATATGTTATGAAGATTGATAAGTGTTATGGAATTTTAGAAGCCTAAAGTCCGAAAAAGTTCATGTTAGCTATTAAGTTTGTAATTCAATTCAATTGTCGATACAATCGTCGCATACTATTGAAAGAAGGGATTATATTTGTTATAATCATTTGTGTCTATATAACATGTTAGACTAAACAACTTGGATTGAAGAAGAATTGGAAAAGACTTTGTGTTGTTGTACATTGTTAGCCGAGAATGACATTGAAATGTTAGACTATTTGGATATCGATTGTGGGGCAGAAGTTTACACGTCCTGTGCGGCGTGTAATCCCCTTTGTTTAACTGATTGTTGAGCCTTAAATATGGAATTTGGTTATTTATTTTCGGGCCTTGAAAAAGGTGGAAAAGTACGTAGAAACAAAGGAAGTGCTGCCCGATTTTCCGTAGAATAAAAGTCCTTATACTTAGAAATATTCTACGCTAAAAGCTAGAAGTTGATAGGCGTATTGCGGTCATTATAGGTTGACATTCTACGCGCGGCGTATTCAACCTGGCAAGTGGATTAAGCCGAAGAGGTATGTGGAAACTTTTCTTATCTCTTGAGCATGAATCTTGTAAAAATGTATAGTACGATAGAGGTACGTAAATTAAGGGAACTCGTTTCCACTTTAGTATCCTTGCCTTGATTCTTGAAAGTGTAGTAACTTGACTTTTGAAAAGTATAGGTTGCTTGATCTTATGTATAAAGACATCTTGACGTGTAAAGTATTGATTACTTGAGCTATGTTAAGTTAAGAAACTTGATTTCTAAAGTTAAGAGACTTGAAGTATTTTGAAAGTTATGTAACTTGATTTGAAAGTATAAGTCTCTTGGTAATAAAAAGAATGAAAGTGTCTAAAGCATAAAGTTAGTATAACGGCTTTATGGGAAGTTGGTTATAATAACTTTATGGAAAGTTAAAAGAATGGTTTACTCTAGTGATGTAAATAAAGATAAATGACTTGAAATGAAGAAAGGCAATTTGATTTAAAGGCATTAATTGCTTAAAGTTTTAAAGTAAAAAGTCACTTGGTTTAGAAGCCTATAAATGTATTTCTAAAAGGTATTGTGACTTGTCTTGAAAGGTAAATATGACTTGATACTACGGTTATTAGTATCTTGGAGTTTTATATGAAAAAGAGTCATTTTAAAAGAATAGAAGTACATAGTACTTTGGGTTAAATTCCCGGGTTTTATAATGACATGTTAGTGCCTTAAGTAAACTAAAATGAAAGTGTATATGAAAAAGGCTAATAAGAAGTTAGGGGGATTTCTTAACTTGTCTATATTATGTATGATAAGTTGGTGTTGCTTATATTATGTATGATAAGCCGATAGTGCTTATGTTATGTATGATAGCCGGTTGTGCTAGTGATATATTATTCATTACGGGGTCATTCCCCGGGTTTGTGGCATTTGCATATTCCGTGGATTTGCTACCCATGATGCGAGGAATACCTCATGCGAGTCCGTAGGGCTTATGCGGGTGAAATAGTCATATGCCGGGCGGACCAGTCCTATGCGAGGAGATTACCTCATGCGGGTCCATACGACCTAAGCGGGCGGATACAGTCTATGCGAGGAAATTACCTCATGCGGGTTCATACGGCCTATGCGGGTGAAATAGTCCCAGGAGTAGGATTGCAGAATGATACTATGGGCGGATGGCCCTAGGTTAATCATGAGCTTCCTGTTTTAAAACCGACAAAAGTTATTCTTGTCTACTCTCATTATTAGTAAGGCATAGTGTACTGTTAATGTGGTTATCATACATGTCCCCAGCTTTATTTTAGACTATTATGATTTCATTACAGTACTTTCAGTTTCACATACTTAGTTTCTGTTGTACTGACCTCCTTCGGGGGGCTGTGTTCATGCCGCAGGTCGAGTTATACAGGTTGCTGATCCTCACTCTTAGGATCATTATTCAGCTGTTGAGAAGCTCCATTACTCCGGAGGCTTATCTTTTGTTCAGATCCCTGGTATTGTCGGTTGTTGTACATTCAGGGGCATGGCGGGGCCCTGTCCCGTCACAGTTGTTATTCTTAGAGGTCTGTAGTCATATATTGTGGATTGGGTTGTAAGAACAAAGATGTATATTTTTCAGAAGGTGGCCTTATCGGCTAGCCTGTTGATATTTACTGTCTAGTATTTTTTTTTATGAGTTTATGTATGTTCCGCTGCTATTCTCTGATGTATACCCGTAAGGGGTGCCTAGGTAGGGCACCCGTCGCGGGCCCGGGGTCGGGTCGTGAGACATATCTAGGACGCGATAAAGTCAATAAGGTATTCTGCCCGGCGGTAAAGTCAATAAGGTATTCTGCCCGGCCCCTTCTAGGACATGATAAAGTCATGTAAGTCAAATAAGGTATTCTACCCGGCCCCTTCTGGGACACGGTAAAGTCATGTAATATATACTGCCCTGCCCCTTCTGGGACACGGTAAAGTCATGTAATATATACTGTCATGCCCATTAAGGTATATTGCCCGGTCCATTCTGGGACACGGTAAAGTCATGTAATATATATACTGCCCTGCCAATTAAGGTACTGCCCGGTCTATTCTGGGACACGGTAAAGTCATGTAATATATATACTACCCTGCCCATTAAGGTATACTGCCCGTCCCCTTTGTAGGACACGGTAAAGTCATGTAATATATACTGCCCTGCCCATTAAGGTATCCTGCCCGACCCTTTGTAGGACACGGTAAAGTCAATAATATATACTGCCCTTCCCATTAAGGAATACTGCCCGGCCCCTTGTAGGACACGGTAAAGTCATATAATGTATACTGTCATTCCCATTAAGGTATACTGCCCGGCCCATTCTGGACACGGTCCCAATATAAAGGACTGTACACATATAGCTATCACAAGAAACTATGTGCAATTTAAATCATCTTTGACTCTCATTAGCACAAATAGAATGAACTATCATTTTTGAAAAACTCAAGGCATTATTAAATGAATAGGTAAACACCTTTCATTTTAGAACCCCAAAGTACTATCAATAGAATAGGTAAACAACTTTCATTTTAGAACCCCAAAGTACTATCAATAGAATAGGTAAACAACTTTCATTTTAGAACCCCAAAGTACTATCAATAGAATAGGTAAACAACTTTCATTTTAGAACCCCAAAGTACTATCAATAGAATAGGTAAACAACTTTCATTTTAGAACTCCAAAGTACTATCAATAGAATAGATAAACAACTTCCATTTTAGAAACTCAAAGTACTATCAATAGGATAGGTAAACAACTTCCATTTTAGAAACTCAAAGTACTATCAATAGGATAGGTAAACAACTTTCATTTTAGAAACTCAAAGTACTATCAATAGGATAGGTAAACAACCATTTTAGGAAATTCAAAGTACTATCAATGAAGTACATCATTAAGGAGTAGGATCCACTCACTTTATAAAAAGGAATCATGCTAGAAGAAGAAAGGATAGTTCACATACCTTATTGGCGACTAACCAACTCTACAATCTAGGATACGTCTCAATGTACTTCAACCTATAACAACAATAACACGTATATTAACACGTGCTTAATCAAGTAAGTTAATACCAAGTAAAGGTTCTCTTTTTTCTACGGAAATTTGGGCAACACTTCCCCTATAAATACATACTTTTCCACATTTTCCAAGGCCCAAATTCAACAACAATCAAGCCCCATTTAAGGCACAATCAAAACAGCAACCAAAGGGGATTACACGCCTACTTGACGTGTAAAATTTGGCCCCTTAATCTACACAAAATAGCCCATAAAAACAGTCCACAATTCCATCAACGATAAGGGTAAAATGTGAAGCCTTTTAACATCTTTTTATACCCTTAATCTCTTAGGACTTTCATTAGAAATCCCCATACTTAATAATGTAATAAGAGGGATGAATTTTCAGAATTCCAACGCCCTAAAACAGTCCCTAAAAACTGTATAACAACGTCCAACAGTTTTATAGATTCCATGGCCAACAACTACAATCCGATAACTCTATCCTTAATCCATTTTATTCCAAATAATAAAAGAAAAGCCTGAAAGTGATATAGAAAACAAGCATAATGAACCTCTTGTAATAGAAATATTAAGACCAACTTTAGAAGTAATAAAAAAAGAACCTACCAAATTACCACCACATATACTAGTAGAACACCAAACAAAACCTAGCCAATCTGTAGGAGCAATAACACAAAGAATAAATATGAATGAACATTTTCTAAATCCCGATAGACAAGAACTAAGCAGAGAAATAAAAGATTGGAAAGGAATGCTAATACTATCCAACACGATATTAAAAAGAGAATTTCTAGGAGAAAAATGGATAGTAGCAAGAGAAAACATATTAGCAGAAAAAAGATGTGAAATAATAATGGGTATGAAGAATATAAAATATTATAAGATCAATAATACGGAAGTAACTAAAAAACATAAACAATCAGAACCAACGAAAAATACTTTAAGAGAAAGAATAAGAATCCTAAAATCATATTTAATAAAAGGATACAGAAAATATAAGTTGCAAAAAGAAATCAAGAAAGATAATAACCCCCCAGGTAATAGAAAAAAATCTAAAATTGGGAGAAAATACGTAAGGCAAAAAGAACGCAATCAGACTAACAAAACGTCCAAAATTAAAATATTAACCCTATTTCCGAATAAATGAGTTTACAGGAAGAAAAAAGAAAGTTAATAGACGAAAGAAATTATTGGATACAATATGAAGAGTATACCCGTCATAAAATTATTACAGTTACTAACGAGACAGGAAGAAAATATTATCATGATAGATAAAAAAAAGCTTGTGAAAAACCTTAACAAAATAAGACGAAGGTTAGCTGAGATAAATACGCAAGAATTACAAGAACTAATACAAAGTTCAGGATTAGAAGAAGAAGTCAAAGAATATGAGCAAGACAAGGAACTTAACCAAGAGATAGATGGAGGAAATCCATAAGAGGTATAAACCAACATGCTATATTAGCCGAAGAAATTGGAATAAAAAGGTACAGATACAATCGTTTTTTATTTCATATACATCTAAAAACTCCTAACCTATATTGGAAACAGATACCAAGATGTCAGTTAACAGCGACAGCTTCGACGATTATATCAGCAACGTAATAAGCAAAGTTATCAGCAGCAACCAAGCCATGGAATCCAAGATACAAGAACTGGAAGGAATACTCAAGGAAAATAATAGTCTGATCAGTCAGTTGAAAGAATGCTTCACTGATTATCAAACATACCAGAACCTGAGAGAATCTCCAAAAACTACCATGGAGACAACAAACCTTCCTACCCTTAACTCAAGACTACTAAAAATGCCATCAACATCCCAGATACCAACATCCCATATAACATCAATGGCTGAAAAGTTAACATTTTCCCCAGATATCATCACAGCCTATGAAACCATTGCAAAATACTACACCTACAAATTCAATCCTAACATATTAAGAGCCTCAAGATTCAGTAAATACCCAAGGTACCTATGTCTTGAAAAAACCGATCCAAAGGTAGTCCATAAACTTTTTAAGTATGGATTCCTAGATAAAGTCATGACAGATGATACCCTCAGCAGCATATCAGAATTACCAAATAACATAATAAAATCCGTCCAATCTATGAGAGAAACATTTGGACCAGGAACATACGGAATACAAATGTTTGATGCTTCATCAGACTTAATAGGAAAACCCATTATATTGTGCCAACTTTTTAAATCGGGAAGGAATAGTACCATTACAGGAGAAAACACATATTCAAAAAAGGAAATGCCATGCAAAATAAACCAGTTTCAAGAATGGCTAAGCAACAAAAGAGCCATTGGACTAACAACCCTAGCAGGAAGATTAGAAGATATGATCAGGATGGGAAAGGCAAGCATCATTGGAAATACTAGAGGAGGAGAAGTAGAAGAACTAGTCACCATATACTACAACCATGAAATAATAGTCCAAGACACAGTTAAACTTACTAACATGATGAACAGGATAATAAATTTGAAACACAAATATGCCAAGGAGACAATAGAGCAATACCAAGCTATAACAAAACAAAAAAGAAAGCCAATGACTTTCAGAGATAGTAGCAGAGGCAGCAAAAAAGTTATGAGCATAAAAGACGAAGGATCTTCTGATCCATGGGGATAATGTAATTTTATTACATGAAACCCAGAAAATGGAATAATAGCCCGTGGGGATAATGTAATTTTATTACATGACACCCATCATATGAGATATCAGCAGGCCCAATATGATTTATCATATAAGCCGAAAAATATAAGGTACAAGATAACAGCAGGTCCAATGTGATTTATCACAAAAAAGCCCAAAAAATATGATATACCAGACTAGCCCAGAGCGATTTATCTCAAACAAGATAAAAAAAAGGAAAGAAAAAAAAATGAAAAATATATATGAAAAAGATGAAAAAAGAAACAAAAGAAACAAAAGAAAGAAAAAAGAAAAGATGAAAAGAAAAAGATGAAAAAAGACAAAAGAAAGAAAAAAGAAAAAGATGAAAAAAAAACAAAAGAAAGAAAGAAGCAAGACAAAGACAGCAGCAAAAAGATCAAACAGATACCAAACATATCAGCTTTGTGGAAAAAGGCAAAAATTCCAATAAAAGCAGAAGGACAAAAAATCCATCAATATCAACAAAAATCAAAGAAGGCAAGAATATCAGCAGAGAAGAAGAAAATATCAGCCGAGACATCAGCAAAACATCCAGAAAAGCAACACCAAACAGAATATCAGCAGAATAAAAAAAAAAAGGCAAGATCCCAATAAAAGAACAAAGAAGGACTCAACAATATCAACAAAGAAGGCACGAGTACCAGCAAAGACCAAGGAAAACACTGAGAAAGTAAGGAAATATCAGCAAAAACATCCAGAAGGACAAGACAACAAAGCCAAGAAAACATCCAAGCAAACACACAGATAAAATATCAGCAACTTCGACGAATGAAATGTAATTTATCAGCTTTACTGTAGCATGAATAGTAAATTTCATCAGAGCAGAATAGTAAAGCCACTAAAATCAGAGTAATACAAGAAATGTCGCATAAGAAGAGACAAGTCATCAGAGGAATAGTAAAGCCGCTGGATACTGTAGCAAATAGTAAATGTCGCACAGTAAGAGCCGCACAGTAAGAGCCAAGTACTGTAGCACCCCGAGGTTATCTATATAAAGAGCCTCATTGTATCAGAAAAAGATAACGATTTTTGGAATACAACTTCAATCTTCAAGATAATCTCTCTCTGTAACATCTCTTCCGAAACCCTTTCTTTCAAGAAAAGAAATATTAGTCTTCTATTAGCATAAAAATCTTCTATTAGCATAACAATCATGTTTAGCTAAAACCCTTCTATCGGTCTATAATCTTAAGCAGAGTAATATCGTAGAAGAAGAAGAAGATCTACTAAAAGAAACCATAAGAACAAGGAATCAACTTATCGTAATCTAAAGAAGATCTACTAAAAAGAATGATAAGAACTAGGAATTAACTTTGAAGAATATATAGTTAAACGCATGTTAAGTCTAGGAACCTTGACTCTTGTTGGAATGCTCGGAAAGAACTGTTGAGACTGTCCCAAGCTCTAGGCGAATTAGTACTGCACAAATGAGGAAGCGAAGGGAAGCAACAGAGAGGATATTTCCGGTGATCTGAGATTTACGACAAGAGGTACGATTCCTGTACTTATATGTTTTAATTATATTTCAGATAAGTTATTTTCTGTGCTTATGCTTCTGAAAAAGTAGAAGTTCTTAGATTATGATATTATTGATTTTTATGCTTATGTTTCTTAAGGTAGAAAATCTGAAGCTATGATATTAGTAAATCTGAAAAAAGGTTATAGACTGATTTAAATGAAAAAATGGACTTAAACCCCCATATGAGTTTGATAGTACTACTTGTTAGTATACTACTGATAAGTTATTACTTAAAATTCCGCCATAATAGTAATAAAACCAGGAATATCAGTGAAAAAACCACCAACGTTCTCCCCTCTTTAGGGTTGTTAGGTGATGAAAAGATCCACCCAGAAATTGGTATCAGAGCCATAAATAGAACAATAATAGATCTAGATATAAACAAAAATTATGAATACGATTCAGATAATAGATTAAATAATTATGAGTATGAATCTGATAGATCTAACGAAAACAACTTAGAACAATTCGATATAGAAAATTGGAATTCGAAATGAAAACAATTCAATCTTTTGAAAAAATAATAAAATATAATAGAATGATATGGAGATGTCGAAAAATTAAACACACGTTAATAAATACAAGAATAAAAGCTGAAGAATTATGGACAACACAGAATGAATGGTTGACCCAAAGAAAAGAAGATAACAAATTTCATAACAGTGAAAAATTACAAAAGATACATGAGATATATTTTGATGCCCAAGAAACAAGAAATAAAATATACACAATGAATAGAGAAATAGAAGTAGATGAACTTATAATAAGAGATTTACTAATAGATTTACGTTTTGAAATGAGTCATTATTAATAATAAAATGAGTGAAGAAATTATGAGAGGACGACATAATATGTTAAGACAATTAGAACACATAGCAGAAAAAAGATTAATATATAACAAAGATATAAATGAACACATAAAAAGTTGTAAAATGAGTATAGATCTAATAACAGAAGCAAATAATACCATAGCAGAAAAGTCCAAAAGAATTACTGAACAAGAAAATATCATGAGGAACTTGAAGCTTAGGCTAACAATAAAAGAAGAACAACTAAGGCAAAAAGATGAAGAAATCAGAATGATAACGGAGGAAAAGATAGGACAAATAGTTAAGCAAGATCGTGAAATAAAAGATTTAAATGATGTCATAAAAGAACAATATAAGTTTATAAATCAGCTAACTCATGGATAAAGGAAAAGAAATAGCGACAGATCTACATAAAACATACTATCAGATGGATGAATATGAAGGAGGAACAACACAAACATTGAGTTTTAAACCGGAAACATACCAAAAGATACAAGATGAACAAGAAGAATTATCAATAAAAAAGATATTTAAAACAAAATGGTTTGAAAGAAATAAAGAAGTACGGTATATAATACAAAAACATGAGAATATAATAGATACCACAAGTATAAATGGAAAAGCTAGAATAAATTTGATAACTGATGATATAATAAAAAGAGAATTATCTAAACTATCAACAAAAGAAGCTAAAAAATACAGAAACATATATTTAGGAGGAGTAGAGTTTACCATAAAAGCGTATTTTCAAAGGAATATAGATACACCCATACAAATATACATATTAGATGATAGAATATTAGAAAATCTACAAGACGCGTTAATATCAGTGGTAAAAGGAAACTTGATATATCAAAAATTAAAGTTTACAGTACAACCAGATTTTAGTATCTCGTTAAAAGATGAACATAAAGATTTAGCGTTAACATTATACTATAAACTAGATGGAATAAAAATGCCACCAGGAAGTAAAGTTATAAGTATAGAAACAAAAATGGTGTATGCCTTAACAGGTAACCATCATGTAAAGAAACAACATGAAATGAATATTCTAGTGCCGAAAATGTATCAAGACATACTAGAAAAAATAGAACATAAGGAAAACTCTAAAATAACAATACCCGAAGAAATACAAATGGATTTTAATAAAAGAATCACAACAGTAGTACAAAAGATAAAACCCCAGGTAGAAGGAGTCAGACTAAGTATAAAAAGGGAAATACTAATAAAACAAGGAAGTTTAGGAATACCAAGAACATTGGATTTAATAAATATGCCAAGTAATAGGTTAAGCATTAGAGTAATTATATTCGATGAAATTACAACAACCGATTGTATAACGGAAATAAATACAGGAGCTGTAAAAAGTTTTGTACATGTAAGTAAGATAAATGAAAAGGATTGTCAGTTAATTCCGCCAGAGACTTTCCATTACCCTGAAAATAAAAGAGAAATAATAGTTGCCAGAAGCGTTAATCTGAGGTTTAAGATTCAGGATTTAGATTATAAAATAAACATAGCAGCCGTAGAATACGATAGCTTTAATGAATTACTATTAGGGAGTGATTTTTTAACTATGATAGATTATAAAATTAATAATAACGGAATAGAAATTAATGACCAAGGTAAAACAAGATTTATTAATAAAATATGAATATCCAAGATAAAGTTGATAAAAAAGAAAGAGAATTAAAAGTAATAAAACAAATATTATTAGAAGAAGTTATTAATTCACAACTTAAGTATCTAGAATATAGTGCTAGAGAAATGGAACTAGAAAATGAGATAAAACAATTAAGAGATTTGGTAAATAATAAACCCAATAAGGAATGGATAAACATAGGAGACGGTTGGATAAAAAGGATAAAAAAATAATGGTAAATATTAGTCAAATAAAACATCAAGCAAGAAGCAAAAGCATTAGTACAACTTACAGACTTTAAATAAAAATGAATAAAAACACCGAATATAGCGTGGTTACATTTCTAAGAAATCATGCGAAAGAAATATTAGAACAAAAAGGGTATAAATATAAACCTATGGAAAAACAGGATCCGAAAGATCCTAAAGAAAACCCAATTAAAAATACAGATAATTTAAAAGAAAGAAACATTTGTATTAAATTATTAAAACTTGAAAATGAAGAATTGGAAGAAGAAAATGAGAGCTTATTAGCGAAGTATAAAATGTATAAAACCAAGTATAAAGATATAAAACACAAGCTCCACAAGACAAAAATAATAGTAAAAGAAACCTCAATAAAAGAAACCTCAACAAACGAAAGATTAAAAGAAAGGAATGTTATTATTAGCTCATTAGAAACCATGCAAGAAATGATCACAAGATTGGAAAAAGAAAACAAAAAATTAAAAGAAGATAATGAAGAATGGTTTACAAAATACAAAAAATATAAGACTATGTATAAAAATATGAAACACGAATTAAAACCTAAAGCAATATTAAGTGAAACAAAGAAGGAATTGAAGTCAGAAATGAGTGAATTTAGAGAAGAATTACGTATTATGGAACAACAAATGACAGGTTTGAAAAGTAAACAAAGAATAAAAAGAATACACAATACTAGTAACGATTATGGAACAACAAATGAGTGTATTCTTTGAAAAGTAAACAAAGAATAAGAAGAATTACGTATTATGGAACAACAAATGAGTGTATTCTTTTTATTCTTTGTTTACTTTTCAAACCTGTCATTTGTTGTTCCATAATACGTAATTCTTCTCTAAATTCACTCATTTCTGACTTCAATTCCTTCTTTGTTTCACTTAATATTGCTTTAGGTTTTAATTCGTGTTTCATATTTTTATACATAGTCTTATATTTTTTGTATTTTGTAAACCATTCTTCATTATCTTCTTTTAATTTTTTGTTTTCTTTTT